>SKCR01010960.1:0-73329 GCA_019454045.1 Zanthoxylum bungeanum | reverse complement strand
GACCGGAATCTGTTAAAGAGTCTGACTGGAATAAACTCAATAACAGAATTTTGGGTCAGATTAGGCACTTGATCGGACATAATGTCTTCCATCACGTAACACATGATAAAAATACTTACGAAATGTGGATAAAATTGGAAAAAAATGTACCATGCAAAGTTACATCGAAATAAAGCCTTAATAATAAGGCGTTTGGTGAACCTGAAGCTATAGAGTGAGACTTCCATCGCAGAACACACTAATGAGTTCCAAAGCCTGGTGAACTAGTTGTTTGCAGTATACATACAACTGAAAGATGAAGTTCAAGCCCTCATACTACTCAGTTCTCTCCTGGTAGTTGGGAGACATTGGTGGTTACTCTCAGCAATTCGGCTCCAGGAGACAAAACTTACCATGCCTATGGTAAAAGATGTCATGTCAAATGAAGAGATCAGAAGAAAAGACATGGGCACATATCAGACACAAGCCCTTGTCATGGAGAATCGAGGAAGACAACGAGATAAAAATCAAGGTTGTGAGAGAGGTAGAAGAAAAAGTAGAGGCAAATTCACAGATGGAAGAAAGCCTATTTATAAGTGCTACTATTGTGGCATAGAAGGCCACTTAAAGAAAAATTGCAGAAAGTTGCAACGAGAGTAGGGTCAAGACAATTCCCAACCGAAGAATAATGATGCAGAGACACTATTACTTACCTCAAGAGATGTAGCTATTTGCTCTAATCGGGAAGAAGCATGTCTTCACACCACCACTCAAGATGTTGAATGGATCGTAGATACTGTAACATTTTACCATATCACCCCTAAAAATAAAAAAAAATAGGGCATGATAATGCATAAACAAAACGATAAGAACAGACAAGTTTCACGTGCTAGGCAGGCAATGGAATAGACATGAGACGATCCGTGCCTTTCTTCTTATCTCTAGGCAGGCAATGGAATAACATATCCTGATAAAATATTTGATGTTTTGTATTACATAATTGAATAATGCCAATGATTAAGATTCTATTATATCATAATTTCATTTACATGGTCCATACATGAGTCAACTATTTAATAATCTTTCATAATTTAGTTTGACATTATATGTGTGATGATGGATTATTTATTTTAAGGGGAAATCCCGTTGATGAATCCTTGTCGAAGAATCTTAATCATCAAGCAAAACCTCTAATCATGACAACAACAAAAGCTCAATAATCCAAAAAATAAAAATGAAATATAATGACGTGGGACATTTTATGTCCATTTGGTGGAACGTGCTAATACTAACATTTTAACCATCCACCAAACATGTAAGTTAAACGCTCATAAAAGAATAATTTCATAATATGAGATTAATTTTTTTATGCTAATTTAATTATATTCTAACGTTTATTTTATAACTTATAATTTAATTTATACTCTCTGACAATACCTTCTACTAAACATACATTTTTATCTTCTTATCTTTAAAAGGACCATATGTATTCATTTTCGACTTATAATATATTGATTCAAAATTATTTAAAAAATATATTCGGTGTTGTCCTACTATGCACGTTTGAACTAAGTCTAAAGGAACATCCACAAATTCTTCTTTAAAGGATCTCAAATCATACTTCAAAGTTTTCTTTCTTATTTTTGAGACTCTTATTGGATTTTTATTTATTTTTTACTAAATTTCGGATTTAAGTCTTTTTTTTTTCTTTTTTTTCTCTAGGTTAATTTATCATAATATTTCGGATGAGATAATTTTGCGTTATTTAGAAATTTAATATAAAAGGTTACTAAAATCATAGCTTGTATTTTATCTTTCAATAAAAAAACATACATATTATTTAAAATTTTTGTTCTTTAGCCGATTCAACACATAATCAAATCTAATAAATATTACGTCAATGATCAATTACTCACTTTGATAAAAATCTGTCACCAAATTTTCAAATGTTTGTTCTAAAAAAGTAGTAAATGAGTTATACGAAAAATTGATTTAATTATATATATCCTTACAGGCCAATTAAAATGGAGAAACATTGAACCAATAACTGTATGTAAATGGCTTTCTTCGTAGCCTCATCGAAACAAAGAAAAAAATTATCAAAAACCATTTTTTCAGTAAATTAATAATTTTTTACTTGTTTCTAACAAAAATCATCAAAATTTCCTTACCGTAAAAAGATTTTATTAACTTTTTAGTAAAATATTTTGAATAAACCAATTGAGAGGATTGTTGGTGTAATCTAGAGCAGTAAATGATCTTGAGTATAAATGATTTGGAGTTTGAATTCCATTCACATGGATGATTATTGAAATTTATGAATCTAATTCAACTTAAAAATCAGATTGAGAATAAAGAGTTGTACATTATGTATATTTTATGTTCATTAATTTATTTTCGACGATATTGAATATTTTGATGCTTGTTATATTGATAGATAATGTATGTCCACTCATGCATGAGATTGATTATAATACCGTATTGAAATATATGGCCTAATTCAACCCAACAATAATGATAACTAAGATTATAGCATGTGTAATTTGTCATATATTTTCAATTTACAATAACGAGTTTTGATCATTATTCATTTCACTTTAAACAATTTAAACCGAGAGGATTGTATGTGTTTTATAGTTCAGTTTAATAAAATAATCTTTTGAGTAAACTAAATAGAGATGATTATAGCATGTGTAATTTGTCATATATTTTCAACTTCTTAATATTTAAATTCGTTTTACTTAAAATAATTAAAGTCAGCCATCTCTATCGTTGTGATTTTCATAGATTTGGTCCATTAAGATTTTGTTGTCTTCCATGATTAGTCAGCCACAATAATTAAGCATGCGGTTGCAGACTGATATTTTAACAATTTTTAAAATTTAGAACTTATTTTTTAGACGTTTTTATAATAGATTATTTTCCTTTCTCAAAATTTTAACATAAAAGTGGTCGTTTTGTGGTGGGAAAAATGAGTATAACCCTCGTATCTTTAAAAATTAAATAAAATCCCATATTTTATAACAAAATTTTTCTAATAATAAATATAGTATCCGGGTTGTCCTATCTCTTCCGAGTAGCATCTCATCTCATCCCAATTACTATTTAGGATGAAAAAACCGTCTCAAATCCCGATCGGTATTTAAATGGGACGAAAAATCATCCTGAAATCGAACTGAATGGTGCGGGATTCCAAATCCTGATTGGATCGGGAATCGGGACATTTTAAGCTAAAATTCATGACAAAAAAATCCTAAATCCCAGCACGAATCTTGTATTTGAGACAACGTATCGTCCAGAATCCATACCAAAAAATTTCATTCTGTACGAAAAATCATCTCGAATCCCGGACTGAATGAGACAGGATCAAGATCGGGATTCAGAATTTTTTACCAACCCAACCTGATAGCTTTATTGAAAGAGTATTTTTAGAAGACATGAGGGTTTTGTTTAGTTTTTAAATATCATAGGGATTTCATTTAGTTTTGTCAAATATCATTGGGATTATGCTCATTTTCATGATGAGATTTTTTTAAATAAAATTTTCTATATTAAGATGTTAAAGAGTATTATAAAAACTACGGTGATATAGATGTAATATTTTACTACTATATTTTTATAAAATTTTATATTTTACTACTATATATTTATAAAATCTTACATTTCACTAATATATTTGTTTAAAATCTTATAATTTATTATTATATCTTTAAAAATGTCACATTTTACTAACTATAAAATGTAAATGAAATGTCGCAAATATAAAATTTTATAAAGATATAATAATAAAATGTTATCCCCAAAAGCTGTAAGGCTGAGTTTAGTAGAGGGTATTGCATTGAGAGTATAAGATAGTTTATAAGTTACGGGAAAAAAAAATTATAGTATAAGATAATATAAAAAAATAATCTCATGTTGTGAAATTAAAATAATCTGAGAGTGTAAGTTACTGTTTACTGTGTATTTGGTGTAACTTTTAAACGCTAACTTATAAGCTCACAAACTCTACACCAATTGATTCCTAAGTACCAAATTGTCATTTAACCTATTTTGTTGTAATATCACATTTAAATCTCACTCTACATAGTGTACGGTACATTCCATTTGTTAGAGTTTGTTGTTATTTGTTGTTGGCTATTTTTCGTTCCAAAGGTAATTTTAGAAATCTACACCTCGAACAAAACTATTGCAAACAGTGAATTAATTTGGTTAGTAGGGAACCTAAAATAAACTTGCCAAGCAAACAAGAAAAACACAGATATTTACGTGGGTCGGCGAAGAGTAGCTCCAGCCTACGTCCACGGGAAAAATGGGGGAGTGTTTGTATTACTTTCGTGGAAAAAAAACAACTAGATTTACAAATCTCTCAAGAGTCGGGCTACGACCAGCTCTCTCCCTCTATTACTAGTTTGGAAGTCCTTGTTTTTTACAAGTAATCAAATGTGAAAATTGTTAACCCTCGAATATATGGCTTCAATCCATTATTATAGGCTCCCAAATTCACGGTTCCACTAACCCATGATGTCAGCTTATGTCACCATATCATTGTCGCCTCGTGATCCTTTTCCCCATGTTGGATAATATGACCCATAGCGTCACTATTTATACAGATCATAGTGTTGTTGTACAAATTAACTATGTGACAAGGAAATTGCACTCTCATCATTTGTGATTAGATCACCATAGATATATAAATGAAGAGATGTCCATATGATTAGTTCCTGGATTGAGAATGATATGAGACAGTATCAGTCCACGAATGATTAATCATTAAATATCTCTAGTCATAGTATTATCGAGACTGGACATCGATAATGCGGAATAGGCTAGTATTGCACTTGTGCACGTTGTGAGGGCACAACAACATAGTTCTCATATATTTGGGTATTGGATACTCATGCAAGTGTAATAGGAGGTTGTGTTTCACCGATGGTACGGGAAACAGCTTCGCTCTGGATAGACCCCCTCGGAATCCCATTGGTAGTATGACTATGTGTCTATGGGAGTCCGAAATCAGGGTAGGTGTATTTGGTCTTAACCTGAGACTTACACCGCTAATGCTTACGACAATCAATATGCTTTAGTTGAGGTCGTCCAGGGCTGTAACAGGTTCTGTGTACGCCAATGCTGAGTATATTGAGAATCGTAGAGTATTGGGTGTGATGTCAAGACGGAAGTATCACTCCAGTCATAGTGGAGATGATGTCACATAGGATACGGTATTAGTTCTCTTAAGTGCTGGCCGGCCATCGAGATATTATGACAAGGTCATGTATATCCGATTATAGAGACTAGTTACCAGACATCCGACATGTGCTTCGTACGGGGCAGACACATATCCAGCCCCAGGCCTAGCACGTGACTATCCGATACTGGGCCGATATATACAAAACTTAGTAGACTACGCCTGATATAGATCTTAGATATTCTTATAAGAATATGTCCGGAGAATTGGGTAGACTTGGTGCTTTGCTAGGAGTCGACCTTGTCTCGTAAATCGGTAGAACGTAGTACTTGGTACGTACGTGATTCGGATACTCCGACGACCGTATTTACTGCCAGCTTATCCGGGGATCTCATGGGTCGCTTCCCGATAATGCACCGATGACGCATAACTCGCACTCATAAATAATCTGGGATTATATAGAAGAGAGAGAAAATTAATCTAGGATTAATTACGGAGATATTTTATCTAGCATAAAATATCGTCTAAAGAGAGAGAATGATTAATTTGGAATTAATCGGTAAATTAATATATTCGATATATTAAATGAAATTAGATTTCGACGCGGAATTAAAATTAGATTTTAATTCGGCGAACGAATTAATTTAGAATTAATTCGTTAGCGACGTGAATAGTGAATTCGCTAGGCGTAATCATTTAATTACGACGCGACGGAAAATTCGCTAATTAGGAATTAGCGAACCCGAGCCCGAGTGTGATTGCGAGTGCATTCGTATTTCGAATTCGAGTGCGGCAACGCAAGTCACATCAAGTGTCAAATCATTCGTCACATCAAGCGTCAATCAAAAGTCACTTTGAGTGATGTGATTGATTGATGTGATTGAGTTGATTGATTGATAGACACACATCAAGTCACTTTAATAAAGTGACATTGAATAGTGATGGGTGTTGTTGGAATAGTGTTTGGTGGTTGTGTAATTGATTTCCATTTACTTTATTTGATAAATTCAAATGGTAAATGCTTAAAATTTTTTGGAAAAATATATAAAGCATTTTTGTAATTCATTTCACAACTCAACCATTACACAACTCCTTCATTTCTTCTCTCTTTCTCACGCCCAAGGGGCTGTTTTCTCTTCTCCAACACAGCTCACTGCCGTGAGCTTCAAGGGGAGCAATGAGTGTGTTTTTTGATGCAAAAACACAAGTGCTAGCATACTTACGAGACTTGCGAAGGTGTTAGGGAGGTTCACCCATGAGGTGGGATCCGTTCGACGAAGATTAGAAGCTCAAAAATTGACTAAAAACTGAAACTGTCAAGGCAGTGGACTGCACTGCAGTTGCGTTTTTTTGCAAGGGAAAAATCAATTTTGTTGCTTGCCGCGTCTCTCAACCGATCGATGTGAGTATTCCGCTACCTCCGTTGATGTATTCACACATGTATTTCATTGCTTGTTTGATCTTGGGACCTAGAAACAAACCTAACACCCCAATCATTCAGCAAACAGTTATTCTAACATTTGACTCAACCACCCTCTATCAATAAAAACTCATCATTCCAACCTTTTGGCCACTTCTCATTGTTCTGTTGACAAGACACCCTACGGTTCAACCAATCAAATGTTATTCCATCTAGCAGAGTCTTTTCCCAAGGAGAGCCGTTGAAAAACTCATGTCACATCAGCCTTCTAAAAGTCTAAACTTCAAAGTATGGCGTATGTCACATTATACTGCCTTCTGGACACAACCTGGTGGACTCAACACCCAAGTGACTGCCATCAGTATCCATCCTCTCGAACTCGTCCTTCAGATTTACCTGTAAAATAAAATACTGGGAGGGGGGGTTAGGTCGTTTGAACAATCTCGTGAGTGGACAATTTTAAAAATGAAACTGATATACTTTATAAATCCATGGTTCCAAAACCAAAATCATCTCAAGAATCAGTCTTTTCCTACTTATAAAAACATTTTCTAGAATTCTATAAGTCGTGAGTTCTCTTGAGAACTCCTTTATAAAGCCATTCTCATTAAAGAATCAAGTCCAAAAAGTCCATCTCTGAATTTATAAATTATAAATATGAATTTCCTGTCCGAAAATTTTTGAAAAACATTCATAAATTTATATGAAAAATCATCTATAAATTCAACTGTCAATCTGTACAATAATCCTGTGGTCTTGGACAGTCCCCCAAGCCACTAAATCAGTAAACAATGGTGCTATCAGTGCCACCAATCTGTCTCTGAAAAATCCGGGTCTAGGGGCGTTTTACTCACAGTCCCTCTAGCCCAATACCTATGATCTAGAGGTATTTTTCATCTATAGTCCTGTATCCCGTGTGCACACATCTATATCTGGTATCAATACCGATACCCATCAATACCATGTCCGTCAATTCCATATCCATCAATTCCATATTTGTTTCAAGTTATATCTGAGGTGGGTTTTTTCCCCATGCCTCCAAATTCATAAATCCATTTTTTTGAAATCATTTTCATCATCAAAGTATTTATCTGAAACCAAGTTTTATCAAAAGCTTAAATCATATATCTCAGTCACATGAAATCATCATTTTAAGTAAAATAAATAAATCAATGATTTGCATAATCATATCAGAAATCACAATTAAAACTCTAAAATAAATACTCCCAGATAAGTGAAAAATATCCACTCATAGTGCTATAAATATTCAGGTACGGTATGCGGTGTAGGTAATCTCTAAGTGTCCGATCGATGATCTAAGGCCAAAGAAATCGTTAGTTTTCCTTACGATAAATAGAAAAGTATATACAATCAATGGTTGATGTTTACACTTATGGTATGACTTATCATGTGTCTACCTATCTATACAAAGCCCTTAGAGTGCCCCAAAACATCTTAGGATAAAAGTGGAATGAATAAAATTTACCTTGAAAAGTGTAACGTGTCGCGACGGTAACCACCAGGCATCGCGACACGAAGTACACTTCCAGAACCCATTTTATTCTATCACGCGTCGCGACGTCGAGGAGTTTACGTCACGAGGCGATGCTATTTTCCAGGTCTGAAATTACAGTCCACTACATACACCATTTCCTCAACATCACACAAGTACATTAAATATCATCAATTCCACTCTTAAACACCATCTCAAACCAAATCATAACCATTTTATAAACCCCAACTCAAATTCTCACTTTAGGATTTCACAATTTGAGGGTTTCTCAAATCATTAACTTTCAAACACAATAATCATGTAAACAACATCAAACATACCCAACCAACACAACACAATCATCGAATCATCAAAACTCATTCTATCAAGGATTTGGGTTAACCCTTACTCACCTTGATTTTACTTATTTCTTCACTAGAAATACCTTCTAAACTTCCTATTTTCTTTTCCAAGCTTGCATGTGAATATTGAAGCTTGGATTACATGATTTTGGTTGATGAAATGAAGAGGATTTCTGGATTTCCCCTTCTCTCTCATGTCTCTTCCTCTCAAAAATGTGAATGGTGAAAGAGTAATGTTCCCTTTAAATACTAGAGGGAGATGGTAAAATGGAGTAGTAATGAAGAAAAATGTTAAGAACTTTAAAAATATCCTAAATCAGTCCTTAGACACGATTCATCCGAATCTGATTTGCATTTTTGGTCTATTTTGACTTCGAATTTGAAGAAATATCCAACATAAAAGTTGTAGATCTCAGTCTTAGCTTTCCAACGATATAAAAGTCATAAAAATTGAATATCACATGATGGAGGTGATGGAGTTGGTGCTTGGAGTGCCAATCCGATTTGTACATTTTATTATTTATTAATAAAATAACTATATTTTTCATTTCATATCTTATTAATGGTATTGTCATTATGCGTATTAAATTGATGTATGTATATGCTAAGAATGATATCGACCTTAGAATAGTCTTGACACTAGGTGTAAACTGTTCTTAAAGTAAATATTTCTAGCCGTTGGTTTTGGATACGGTCGAATTCCTATAACCTAGAAGACTAGCACATGTCGTATTTTGGAATTGAAGTTCCAATGGTTTAAAGCAATGGACCATGAGTTTTGGAAACTCGTATAGACATGTGGGTATTCGTTGGAGTGAATACTGAATGACTCACAGCTGATTCCTAATAGTTGGAAGTACACACCACCGTCAATAAGAATCTCCTCGAGTTGAGTAGCATATGTAATCCTTTGACTATATGATAGCATTGATTTGTGTGTGAGATCCTCCACACTTAGATACCATGTATGTCAGAAACCTTTCATGGTCTGGCCTCTAGATGTTCGTTGGGTGTGGACCGATGCACTCAGTAATCAAGTGCGAAGTGAAGAAGTAAGATAGGATCCGTCGGCCCATATGTGTACCATAATGGTTTAGGTATCCATGTAAGTAAAGTCAGAATTTTAAAGACTTTGGCCAAAGTCGATCATCTATGGTGGATCTCATCAATTGTAAAGAATCGTGGACATGTCGACATGATATGTGCGCCTAGGAAACTTGAAGATATATTTTATACTTCCTAAGCACAACTTGGATAGCCTACGACAGAGGGATTGTTAAACATATGTGATGACCTCGACTTATGTAGTTCAGAAAGGTCTTTCGTGTTCTTTGCGAATTCGTAGGTGGCCGAATTGCGTACATATTAGCTAAGCTTATATGACGAACGTGTCTGAACTTAGAGAGTGTCAATATGAAGTGTACTCTTTGAGCAATTGGGTAGCCGATTATTTTTGATAAAAGATAATATTCGATATTATAATTATCAACTAAGATAATCAAGTGTTATTAGATAACATTAATTATTTACTTTGACCTAATTGGATTAATTGGATAAATTCAATATTTACACAAGGGCTTAATTGTAAAATCATAATTATCTCTACCATTTGAGGATATTATGGTAATTGTAAGTATGTAATAATATGTGGTTTTGGCTTGATTTAATTGGATTAAATCAAGGTGGCAATATTTAACTAATCCATTTCCTAATCCTTGGATTGATTTAATTGGATTAAATTAAAGTGGGGAGAGACAATGGAGATTAGTCACACCTAATTATACATATTTGTACAAATTAGATTAAGCCCACTTAAAAGTTGATTTCAACTTTTTTTAATTAAAAATTGCCTAAGTTTTGCTATAAATAGCAAGCTTTAGGAAGGTTTTAATTACAAGTTCAAATGCAAGCATAAGTAAATTCTTGAGAGATTAGCCTAAGTTAGAGAAGTGTTTAGAAAAGCTTGTGAAGTCTCTACAATATTTCATCTAGGAGAGAAAATCAAGATTGGATCTTGAAGTGAAGCTTGGAAGCATTGGAAACAAGATTGGATCTTGAAGTCAAGCTTCCACACCTTTGAGGTTTTCCAACAATTTCAACAAGGAGAAGTATATTGGATCTTGCATCAAGCTTACTAGGTAATGTTTGATCTTCTCCTAAGCTATATTTATTTGTGTATTAGATGCATGATCACATAGCTTAAAGTTGAATAAGGCTAATCAATTGTGTTAGATTACTTTAGAAGTATAAACACAACATGCTTGTAATTAGGTTTAAAGATGTTCATGTTGGACATGGAACAATTAATAAGATGAGTTTGGAACTTTAAATGAAAGCTTAGAGCTATGGCTACCATTCTAGATTCACTTGACCACTTTTAGGTGTACTAGAATTGTTAATGAGACATTTCTAATTGAGATTCTAAAATAGTTTGTGTATTGGATTCAAAATTTAGGCAAATGCGTATTTAGAATAAATTTATATTTTTAGAAAAATATTTGATATTTTGAAAAACTTGATTTTTATTCTATAACCTGTGTTAATGTTGGTTTTTGAAATTAAAAATTAATTTTGGGTTTTTTTTAAAAGTATTTAGGGAAGACCGGAAGCAATTAGGGTAATAGTGTTGGAATTCTAATCCATGTCCCAAGATCAAAAGAGCAAAAAAATATTATAAATGAATGAACAATATTGAAGTATGGCGGAATCATACTCACAAAGATCGGAATGCGGATGCGTTGATGTGAAAAAAAATTTCTCCTTTGTGCAGTGAGGGTTTCGGCCAAGGTGAGTGGGGAAGCTCCAAGCTTTCTTTGATCCTTCCAAGCTCAAGAATTAGTTTCCCATAACACCTTTGTATGATCCCTTGAAGGTGCTAGCCTTGTATGTGATTTAATGTTCCAAACAATCACAAAATCTTCAAGCTTTTGCAACAAAAACTGAAAAATGAGAGTGCTGTGAATAATGTTATTCACACCACTTTGAGGAGAGAAGATGAAGTTGTTGTAATGATTTTCCAAAACCTTTTATATTTATTTCAAAGATAAAAAATAATATAAATCAAATACCAAAGTTGGTATATGACAAGGTCAAAGGTCTATCACTTTTACTTGGAGTGTAATTCACTCTTCCACCAAAACCCATCATCATAAAGTAAAACAATGACAAGTGATGTGATGGTTGATGTGACATGTGGGCCCCACTTGATTCCAAATACGAGTGGGCCCGAAAATACTCCCGGGCTCGGGTTCGATAATTTCGAATTAGCGAACTTCCGTCGCGACGTTAATTAAATCAAATTCAATTGAATAATTATGCCTAGCAAAATTACTATTCACATCGCTAACGAATTAACTCCAAATTAATCCGTTTGCCCGAATTAAAATCTAATTTTAATTCCGCGTCGAAATCGAATTTCGTTTAATATATCGAATATATTATTTTAACGATTAATTCCAAATTAATCTTTCTCTCTCTTCAAATAGTACTTTTCCAAGATAAAGTCTCTCCGCAATTAATCCCAGATTAATTAAGTTCGAATCATACGTCATCGGTGTGATCTTCGGGAAGCGACCCAAGAGATCTCTGGATATGTTGGCAGTAAGTACGGTCGTCGGACTATCCGAACACGTACGTACTAAGTACTACGTTTTTACCGATTTACAAGACAAGGTTAGCCTCTAGCAAAACGCCATGCCTACCCAATTCTCCAGAAATATTCTTACTGGAATATAAGATCTATAACAGGCGTAGTATACCATAGTATAGTGTATAGTGATCCAGTATCGGATGATCACATGTAAGGCCTGGGGCTGGAGATATGTCTGCCCCGTACGAAACATATATCGGACATCAAGCAACTAGTCTCTTTGAATCGGATAATCCTGACCTTGTCATATTATCCCGATGGTTGCAACCATTATAGAGTACTAGTTCTGTATCCTGCGCGATCATCATCTCCATATGTCTGAAGTGATACTTCCGTCTTGACATCACACCCAATACACTACGATTCCCGATAAACCTAGAAGAGGTGTACACAGAAACTGTTAAAGCCCTGGACAACCAAAACTAAAGTCTACCGATTGTCGCAAGTACTAGCGATGCAAGTATCAGGTTAAGACCATATGCACCTACCCTGAAGCGGACTCCCATAGACACGCAGACATACTACCAATGGGATTCCGCGGGGTCTATCTAGAGCGAAGCTGTTTTCCGTACCATCGGTAAAACACAACCTCCTACCGCACTTGCATAAGTATCCTATACTTAAATATATGAGAACTATGCCGTTGTGCCCTCACAACACGCACAAGTGCAGTACTAGTCTATTCCGCATTATCGATGTCCAATCTCGATAATACTACGACTAGGGATATTTAATGATTAAACCTTTATGGATTGATACTGTCTCATATCATCTCAATCCGGAACTAATCATAGGGACTTTTACCATTTATATATCAAAGTAAATAAATTACAAAACGGTAAAAGGCAATTTCATTACTACATAGTTAATTTTGTACAATAATACAATATCATTTACAAAATAGTGACGCTATGGGTCATAATTGTCTAACAATCTCCCACTTGGCTCATAGCCAGTCACTCAAGCATCTAATCCTGAACTATGTACATGTCGCTCAAACTTTTCCCGAGGAATTGCTTTCGTCAGCGGATCTGCAATGTTGTCATCTGATGCGATCTTTTCGATCTTCACATCGCCACGATGTATGATCTCTCGAATCAGATGGAATCGCCGAAGAACATGTTTGGATCGTTGATGAGACCTTGGCTCCTTAGCCTGTGCTATAGCCCCGCTATTGTCACAATACAATGGAACGGGCTCAGCTGCTAACGGAACTACTCCTAATCCAATTAGGATTTTCGGATCCAAACAGCCTCTTTTGCTGCTTCAGCTGCTGCAATGTACTCCACTTCAGTTGTTGAATCGGCAACAATATCTTGCTTGGAAGATTTCCAGCTCACTGCTCCGTTATTCAAACAAAATATGTACCCGGATTATGACTTAAAGTCGTCTCTGTCGGTTTGGAAACTTGCATCGGTATACCCAGATACCTAAAGTTCTCCATCTCCATAGATTAAGAAAGCATCCTTAGTTCTGTTAAGATACTTAAGGATACTCTTAACCGCCATCCAGTGATCTTTACCTGGATCGGCCTGATATTGACTGCACATGCTCAAAGCATGGGACACATCAGGTCGTGTACATATCATGGCATACATGATCGATCCGACTGCCGAGGCGAACGGAGTCCGACTCATGTTGTCTCTCTCATCTTGTGTTTTAGGACACATGTCCCTAGATAGATAGACGCCATGTGATATTGGTAACAGTCCCCTCTTGGACTGATCCATGTTGAATCTGTTCAACACTTTATCAACATATGTACTCTGGGAGAGTCCAAGTAGCTTTCTAGATCCATCCCGGTAGATCTTTATTCCTAGAATAAAAGCTGCTTCTCCAAGATCTTTCATGGAGAATTTCAATGAAAGCCAAGCTTTCACCGACGTTAACATGGGAATGTCATTGCCGATAAGCAATACATCATCGACATAAAGGATAATAAAAGTCAGTGCACTCCCACTAACCTTCTTATATACACAAGGATCATCTTCGTTTTGAATGAAATCATATTATTTTATGATCTCATCAAAACGTTGGTTCCATGACCGCGATGCTTGCTTCAGTCCATAAATGGACCGATTTAACTTACAAACCTTGTTTGCAAGTCTAGGTGCGATAAAACCGTCAGGCTGTTGCATATAAACATCCTCCGAAAGGTTTCCGTTAAGGAAAACGATTTTAACGTCCATCTGCCATATTTCGTAATCGTAATATGCAGCTATTGCAAGCATTATCCGAATGGATTTAATCATGGCAACGGGTGAGAAGGTTTCGTCATAATCAACTCCAAGTCGTTGACGATATCCCTTCGCTACAAGCCTAGCTTTGTACGTTTGTACGTTGCCATCCATGTCGGTCTTCTTCTTGAAAACCCCTTTGCATCCAATAGGCTTTACGCCTTCTGGTTCATCAACCAGTGTCCAAACTTGGTTGGTATACATGGAATCCATTTCGGCATTCATGGCTTCTTGCCATAAAGCGGATTCGATACCTTGTATCGCTTCCTCATACGTAGCCGGTTCATTATCCTCAATAAGATTAATATCTACATGAGGTGAGATCAGGAATCCATACCTCTCAGGTATTACCCTGACTCTCTCCGACCTACGCGGTCCTTGTGTACTTGAAGATTGTGGTTCAGTCTCATCTCGGATGGACTGTTCATGTTCCGTCGATAATTCATTACCAAGAACAGTATCACTACGACTTTCATCGAGTTATACTTTCTTCCCACTAATCACTGCATTTAGGAATTCCTTCTCAAGGAAAATCGCATGTAGAGCAACAAATACTTTGTTCTCTTGTGGGTGATAGAAGTATATCCTTTGGTTTCCCTAGGATATCCAACGAATAGGCATTTATCTGATTTGGGTTCAAGTTTGGTACCTTCCAAACGTTTAACGTATGCCCAGCAACCCCAAATCTTCAGGAATGAGAAACCCGGTTTCTTTCCTGTCCATATCTCATATGGTGTCTTTCAACAGACTTTGACGGAACCTTATTCAAAATAAGAACTGCACTGTTTAATGCATATCCCCAGAAGGAAATTGGCAGCTCAGTGCGACTCATCATCGACCTTACCATGTCCAACAAGGTACGGTTTCTCCGTTCGGACACACCATTTAATTGTGGTGTTCCAGGAGGAGTCCACTGTGAAAGAATACCATATTCTTTCAGGTAATCTTGAAACTCATTACTTAAGTATTCGCCACCACGGTCCGACCGTAATGTCTTAATACTCTTGCCTGTTTGTTTTCAACTTCGTGTCGAAACTTTTTGAATTTCTCAAAAGTTTCCGACTTGTGCGTCATTAGATACACATAACGTAACGTGATGCATCATCGGTAAAGTACGAAGTATCGATATCCACCTCTAGCCTGGCTAGACATGGGCCCACAAACGTCACTATGCACGAGGCTAACAGTTCAATGGCGCGTTCACCTTTACCGCTAAAAGGTGATTTAGGCATTTTGCCTAATAAGCAAGATTCGCAGACGTCATATGAATTTGTATCAAATCCGTCCAAGTACCCACTCTTCAAAAGTGTGGATATGCGAGTCTTGTTAATGTGTCCCAGACGACAATGCCACATATAAGTTTCATCATTTGGATCACTCTTTTTAAGCCTTTTGTTTGTTACTTTATATGTAGGAGATTCATTTATATTCAAAATATAAAGACCATTATTTGCAACTGCAGTGCATATTTCTGCATCATTTTTATATAAATAACACCCAGTGTTTCTAAATACAAAAGTGTACCCATATTGGGTTAACAAAGATACAGATATAATATTCCTAGTCAAACTAGGTACATAATAACAGTCATTTAGTTTAAGTACATGCCCCGAAGGCAGTTCTAATACAAAAGTGCCCACGGCCAAAACAGCAACAGGAGTTCCGTTTCCAACTCGTAGATCAATCTCCCCTGAAGCCAGTATCCTACTGTTCTGCAGATCCTGCACATCAGTACATATATGAGAACCACAACCAGAATCAAAAATCCAATTTTTAAAACTAGAAGTAGCTATGTTTATTTCAATAACAAACATACCAGAGGTCGGTGCCTTGCCCGCCTTGATCTCCCTTCTGAGCGCCTTGTTCATGCGGCAGTCACGCTTCCAGTGACCTCTTTTGCCGCAGTTAAGGCATATGTCTTGTGACTTGTTCCTCGGCTTCCTAGAAGCCATCAACATCTTGGCCTTGCCCTTGTTCTTATGCTTCCTCTTTCTCACCCCTCCAGTTGCCTTGGGCCCAGCCCTCGGCGTCTGAGAGGTCGATGCAAAGTGCGCCTCGCGCTTGTTGCCTTTAAGAAGCTCTTTCTCGACTCCTTAAGAATGGACAATAGCTCTCCAAGAGTATCGTCCGTATCCATCAACTTGTAGTTGATGATAATCTGCTTCCAAGTATCGGGAAGTGACTGTAAGAGCATGTCTATAGTCAGCTCAGCCTCCAAGACTATTCCCATCTTGGCCAGCTCATCAATGTCGGCTATCATTTGAGTCCCGTGGGCCTCAACTGAAGCGCCATCAGTCATACGGGAGCGAAAGAGTTTCTTCACCAACTCATACCTCTCCATCCGCTTATTAGTGCGGTGAAGATCCTTTAGTCTAGCCATCATATTATAAGGATCCAAGTCCCTATTCTGGCGACGAAAGTGTTGAGTCATGGAAGCAAGCATGATCGACTGAGTTGTATCACAATCATCGCTATGAGTTCTTCATAACTCCAGCTCAAGTGGCTCAGTGGGCCTCGGCCCGAGAGGTCTCTGTATGGTGTATAGCAGCCTATCTGCCCCAAGGACTATCCTCAGGTTCATTTCCCAGTCAGCGAAGTTCGTGCCCTTAAATACATTATCACCCATGATTATGTCTCGGACATTTCCTTTGTTTACCATCTTAACTACGATAGTCCAACTATCTAGTTAACGATATATGGGTACAGTCAAACTGTTGCAAGAAAAATAACATTATATTAGTCCAACTAATGTTAAAATATTGACGAAATAAATTTTGTAAGCGCGTAAAGCTAAGTATCTGAATGAAATTGCAAATTCAATACTAGCCTCCCACTATTTTCTACAAGTCTCTAACCCTCTGTCGAGTACTCGGGAAATCCAATTTCCTAGTGGGCTAGGATCCTGTTAAATAACACACAACTTTTGACTTTGGCCAATAAGTTGTATGATATTTAACTAGGTAGATCTCGAAGATCAATTGGATCCCATCCAATTCCTAGATCCGGTAGGTGGACATCCAAGTCCGAAACATATGTATCTAATACATATGTCAATGTATCCAATACATTTTCCTAACCATTTCCTCTGAATCAACTAAGTCTTGGCTTTGGTACAACAAACTTAATGATTCCAGTTAAGCGGGACCCATTGACATGGAAAGTTTCGTAATCAATATCGATGGACAAGAAGTGATCTTGACTTTGGCCAACAAACCAATGCCAATTTCGGATCTTGAGAAAGAATCACTCAACGGAAGGAAAATCGCTTAATATTGTTTGAGGGATTTTCGCGTAATTGGCAACCAATTAATTTATCTTTGTTAGGTCTCATCATCATACACCCTTAAGCATGCTTCTAAAACATCATAAAGCGCGTAAAATAAAATAATAGTGATATGCGGATGGATATATAACAATTTGTTCCTAGAACAAATCACTCCATTTCCTCTCCCCGGCTAACACTATTCTGCTTCTACCCAATTACATAATACAATAAGAGAAACCTCATTTACATTGAGGGGAATTAGGTGAGAAGAGAATACAAAGAGATAATAAGAGAAAGGCTGGACACGCAAGTCCAATTAATAAATTCTGAATTTACAATAATTTCTAAAATTACCCTTCCCTTCTAATATCCATCCGATATACACTATTCATTCATCACATCCACATTCATTCATTCAAGGCATGTTATACAACCAATCTAATCCAATTAATTAGTCTTTAATTAGGTGACAATCCAATGTTCAATCAATGGTTTGCTTTTGCGCGAGTCCAACTCGTTTTTGAGAATAAGTACTTGTAGTACGAATTCATGAATTATATCGAACTACTCGTCAAATACAATTTAAGTCGTATTCAATACTAATCCTTATATTTAATTCCAAATTAAATATTTACACTTTTATTGTGCTTTTATGACTTAGATTCCAAATCTAATCCTATCGGGTCTCAAAGCCCAATTAACATCCAATGTCCGTTTAATTAAAGTCCGATGGGCTTTCAATTGATTTCATTAGGCTTAGGCCTTGGTCAATGTGGGTCAAACCCAATTTCAAAGCCCAATAAGGAATCACCCTCATTTGCCATAAAAATCAATATCAAGCCCATAAGGCCTAATTAAACATAAAAGCTCATTTATTACATTTGGACTTAATGGAGTGATTTAGGCCCATCTTTGGATCCAATCTAATTTGCCCAAACCTACTTGGTCCAACCAAGCCCATTATGCCCAATATAATAGTTTTAGGCCCAATTCAAAATTAAGCCCAATTAATCAAATTTTAAAATTCCAAATTTTATAACTTAATTAATTAAGTGTAATATCATGATTAATCCTTTAAATCAATATTTCCAAAATATCAAATTAATCCATTAATCATATTTTTATCTTAAATACATGTCCAACATTATTTAATCAAAAAATCAAGTCCCTAATGTGCTTCCATGCATTCGGCCAAGGTGATGAAAAAATTACCGATTTCGTTTTCAATCCAATCGAATCACAAATCGTCATTTTATGTTCGTTTAAAGTCATCCAATGATCTTATAAACAACAAATCATCAAGTCCATGGCCTAGGTAGTATTCGGCCAAGCCTCTCCAAGGGGGGAAAAATTAATCCAATTTATTTTTCATGAAATTGATAATGTATAACACAATGTAACATACATTTAAGCATACTTAATCAATCAAAATCATCAATCATGCTTCAATCAATTTTGCCCAAATATTACCCTAATATATTTTCATGCTCTTTAAGCTCAATGATACCATTGTTGGAAATTCTAATCCATGTCCCAAGATCAAAAGAGCAAACAAATATATATAAATGAATGAACAATATTGAAGTATGGCGGAATCATACTCACAAAGATCGGAATGCGGATGCGTTGATGAAAAGAAAAATTTCTCCTTTGTGCAGTGAGGGTTTCGGCCAAGGTGAGTGGGGAAGCTCCAAGCTTTCTTTGATCCTTCCAAGCTCAAGAATTAGTTTCCCATAACACCTTTGTATGATCCCTTGAAGGTGCTAGCCTTGTATGTGATTTAATGTTCCAAACAATCACAAAATCTTCAAGCTTTTGCAACAAAAACTGAAAAATGAGAGTGCTGTGAATAGTGTTATTCACGCCACTTTGAGGAGAGAAGATGAAGTTGTTGTAATGATTTTCCAAAACCTTTTATATTTATTTCAAAGATAAAAATATAATAAATCAAATACCAAAGTTGGTATATGACAAGGTCAAAGGTCTATCACTTTTACTTGGAGTGTAATTCACTCTTCCACCAAAACCCATCATCATAAAGTAAAACAATGACAAGTGATGTGATGGTTGATGTGACATGTGGGCCCCACTTGATTCCAAATGCGAGTGGGCCCGAAAACACTCCCGGGCTCGGGTTCGATAATTCCGAATTAGCGAACTTCCGTCGTGACGTTAATTAAATCAAATTCAATTGAATAATTATGCCTAGCAAAATTACTATTCACGTCGCTGACGAATTAACTCCAAATTAATCCGTTTGCCCGAATTAAAATCTAATTTTAATTCCGCGTCGAAATCGAATTTGTTTAATATATCGAATATATTATTTTAACGATTAATTCCAAATTAATCTTTCTCTCTCTTCAAATAGTACTTTATCCAAGATAAAGTCTCTCCGCAATTAATCCCAGATTAATTAAGTTCGAATCATACGTCATCGGTGAATCTTCGGGAAGCGACCCAAGAGATCTCTGGATATGTTGGCAGTAAGTACGGTCGTCGGACTATCCGAACACGTACGTACCAAGTACTACGTTTTTACCGATTTACAAGACAAGGTTAGCCTCTAGCAAAACGCCATGCCTACCCAATTCTCCAGAAATATTCTTACTGGAATATAAGATCTATAACAGGCGTAGTATACCATAGTATAGTGTATAGTGATCCAGTATCGGATGATCACATGTAAGGCCTGGGCCTGGAGATGTGTCTGCCCCGTACGAAACATATATCGGACATCAAGCAACTAGTCTCTTTGAATCGGATAATCCTGACCTTGTCATATTATCCCGATGGTTGCAACCATTATAGAGTACTAGTTCTGTATCCTGCGCGATCATCATCTCCATATGTCTGAAGTGATACTTCCGTCTTGACATCACACCCAATACACTACGATTCCCGATAAACCTAGAAGAGGTGTACACAGAACCTGTTAAAGCCCTGGACAACCAAAACTAAAGTCTACCGATTGTCACAAGTACTAGCGATGCAAGTCTCAGGTTAAGACCATATGCACCTACCCTGAAGCGGACTCCCATAGACACGCAGACATACTACCAATGGGATTCTGCGGGGTCTATCCAGAGCGAAGCTGTTTTCCGTACCATCGGTAAAACACAACCTCCTACCGCACTTGCATAAATATCCTATACTTAAATATATGAGAACTATGCCGTTGTACCCTCACAACACGCACAAGTGCAGTACTAGTCTATTCCGCATTATCGATGTCCAATCTCGATAATACTACGACTAGGGATATTTAATGATTAAACCTTTATGGATTGATACTGTCTCATATCATCTCAATCCGGAACTAATCATAGGGACTTTTACCATTTATATATCAAAGTAAATAAATTACAAAACGGTAAAAGGCAATTTCATTACTACATAGTTAATTTTGTACAATAATACAATATCATTTACAAAATAGTGACGCTATGGGTCATAATTGTATAACAAATAGACCCTAATTGCATCAGCTCTCTGAAAATTTTCCAAAAAGCTGAGCAAAAAAAAGAAATTGAAAGCAAATTAAAAAAAAAAAGAAAGAAAAAAAGGACAGCAGCTGTGCACTACACTGACGCGGGCATTGTAGCGCGTTGATTTTGTTTTGCTTCGTTCGGGAGCTTTCAGACCCTGATTCAGTCCCGATTTTTTCCTATACACTCGTAATGGAATATAGTATTTCATTAAATAATTTAAAATTACACCCATACTTGATATCCATAGGTTAGACCCATTTCTGCTGCCCGGGGCACCGATCCGACCCTATGGGTTCCACAACTGCCCCAACAGAATGGTATTAGAGCAAAGGCTTAACCACAGAACACATGCTTTGAATCCATACCATAGTAATTTTAATTTAATTATGCATAAGATATATTGGATATGTATTTCATGTTTTAAATTAAAACTTTGACCTAATTAAGTTAATGACTTTATTGTCATAAATCTCCCTTGATTAGGTGATTACTTTAATTAAGTAGTAGTATTAATAATGTTGGAGGATTATTGGATGGTCTGTCTTGTCAATACAGAGATGAATGGGTTCTTACTACTTATATCCAATATCTTCATTAGTGTGAGGGTATAAGTACTCGGAACTTAGGTCGCTTCGGTAAAACATTAGTTGTAGTATGATGAGTTAACGTAGTCACCCAATATCGTCGTTAGTGTGAGGGTGTACAGACAAAGCTCATTAGTGCACATTGAAAAGTATACACCTAGAACACGTCTTAATCCAATATCGTCATTAGTGTGAGGATAAGAAATAGTTCAGGACCAAACCAGAAGTCACATGAAGTGATTGACCTTGAAGGTCTACCGAATAGGTTTACAAAGGCCAATATCGTCATTAGTGTGAGGCTGGAGTAAATGTCATGGGATCCATTTCCCGCTATGAAATTTTGATAGTCAAATTTCTATTTTTCCGTTAATGGAGATTACGAAATTACGTAAAGTAGTGGGATGGCACTAATAGATTTAAAATTCCATAATCAATTAGTGTTATCACTTTTGAAATGAAAAATTATTCTGCTACTACTCAAAGATGTTGTCTTGTAGATGGATGCTACTAATCCATTGATGAAACTTTTGGATTCCAATAAGCTAAAAGGAGTCGAGAACTATTTCGAATGGAAAATGAACATGCGTCTTGTCTTGGAGTATGAAAAGTTGACTTATGTCACTATTAATCCACTGCCTATTGATATCGATCCTGACTCCACTCCTAAAGAGCGAGAAACTTTTGATATATAGAAGGATGATAACCTGAAGTTGAAATCCTACATCTTGGGATCGATGGTTCCAGATTTGCTGAGACAGTACATTGAAGTACCAGATTCTTGGAGCATCATGCGAACCCTCAAGGAGTTGTTCGAGGCAAATCAAGAGATGGAACTTTATCGAAGGTCTAAGGAATTGTTCCGTGCTGAACTCAAGGAGGGAGGAGCTATCACCACTCATGTTTTGAGCATGATCGACCAGATTCGATATCTGGAACGACAGGGCATTGTGTTTGATGAAAGGCTAGGTCGTAATTTGATTATGTCTTCTTTGTCTGGTTCTTATGCTGGTTTTGTATTGAATTTCCATATGCATTCGATGCAAGCCACATATGAAGAACTTCATAACATGCTACGCACGGCGGAGCAAGTTTTGAAGAAAGGAAACCCCACACTATATCTCCATGGTGGAGTTGGCTCTTCAAAGACTTCTAGGAAGTCAAAGAAAATCAAGATGGGGAAGAAAAAGATATCAAAGAAAAACTCCAAGAAGCGTAAATGCGCAAAATCAAAAATAGCTCGTTGATCAATGTCTACAATGCAAGAAGTCTGGACACTGGAAGAAGGACTGTCCAGAGCTTAAAGCAGGACCATCATGTATGCTTTGTATTTTTTCAATTATTGACATCTCATTAGCCTTAGATGCAAAATGTGGATGGGTGTTAGACACTGACAGTCCTACTCATATTTGCAATTCCGTGCAGGAAATGAGGGTTAAAAGAAGGCTGAATAAAAGAGAGATCTAGCTTAGAGTTGGCAATGGCGAGACATTGGATGTCAAGGCCATATGAACTGTTGTTCAATATCTTCGAAATTGATGTAAATTAGATTTGCATGACTGTTATTATGTTCCCTCACTTATCAGACAAATAATATCACTACCAATATTAGATAAAGAGGGATATAAAATAAACATTAAGGATGAAACTTTATGTTTGTATGATAAAGATAATTTATTGAAATATGAATGTTCTTTATCAAACGTTCACTATGTTTTGGAAACATATAATATAGATAAAAATACAAGTAGGAAGTCTGAACTAAATAATACTGAATTATGGCATATGAGACTGGGCCACATAGTTGTTAGACGTCTATCCAAATTGGTAAATGATGGTTTGATTGAAAATCTTACCTTAGATCCTTATCCGATTTGTGAGTCATGTATCCAAGGAAAGATGACAAATGCCCCATTTCAATGTGTTGGACACCGTGCTGGAGATTTACTGGAACTAATACACAGTGATGTGTGTGGTCCAATAAATTATACCGCTCATGATGGTTCGACATACTTTATGACTTTCACAGATGATAAGTCTAGATATGGATATGTCTATCTGATGAAACATAATTCGAAAATATTTGACAAGTTCAAAATATTCCGAAACGAAGTAGAAAAATAAACCAGTAAATTCATCAAATGCCTTAGATCAGATCGAGACGGTAAATACATGAGTGATAATGGAATTCTCACCCAATATAGCACACCAGGAACACCTCAACACAATGGAGTGTCTGAACGAAGAAATCGTACTTTATTGGATATGGTGTGATCCATGATGAGCTATACAGATCTTCCTTATTACCTTTGGGGTTACACTTTACAAACTACTGCCTACATACTTAATAGGGTTCCATCGAAAGCTGTTTCTACGACCCCCTATCAGATATGGTTCGGTAGAAATCCAAGTCTTAAGCATTTAAAGATTTGGGGTTTTCCTATACGTTAGAATTATGCAGTGGGATAAACTAGCACTTATAGGGTATAAATGTAGGTTCGTTGGATATCCTGAAAATTCCATAGGATATCAATTCTATGATTCCGAACAATGAAATGTATTTGTTGTTCGCTTTGCAACTTTTCTTGAAAAGCAAGTTTTGAGAGAAATTGGGAATTGTAGAGAGATTAAACTTGATGAGTTGATCCCAACATTAATGGACCCTGAGATGGAACCAGAGAACCAACTAGGTGAAGGATCTACAATATAGGTTCCATGTAAGTCGAATAGAATATCAAGGCCTCGTGAGAGACTATTTTTAACATCTGATATGAGCCTTGATGTTCTCCTCTTAGAGGAAACAGATCCGACTATATATAAAGAAGCGATATTGGATATCGATTCAGGAAAATGGCAGGAAGCCATGAAATCCGAAATGGATTCAATGCATGTCATTCAAGTCTGGGACTTAGTTGAACTTCCTAAAGAAGTTAAGACTATTGGCTGTAAATGGGTTTACAAAAGGAAGCGAGGGCCTGATGGAAAGGTGGAAACCTTTAAGGCCCGACTGGTAGCGAAAGTTTACACTCAACGTCTTGGGATTGACTATGAGGAAACCTTTTCACCAGTAGCCATGCTAAAATCCATTAGGATTCTTTAGCCATTGCTGTATATCACGACTATGGATATGGCAGATGGATGTGAAAACCGCTTTCCTAAATGGATTCATTGATGAGGATATGTATATGGAACAACCAGAGGATTTGGTATCCAATGAGAATTCAAACTTGGTTTGTAAACTCCAAAAGTCTATTTATGGACCTAAACAAGCATCCCGAAGCTGGAATCGTCATTTTAATGAGATAATTAGATTATCTAGATTCATCAAAAATGAGGAAGAACCATGTGTTTATAAGAAAGTTAGTGGGAGCATGATAGTTTTCTTAGTCTTGTATGTAGATGACATCCTTATCATAGGAAATGGTATAGGGATGATGCAAAGTGTGAAAGCCTACATTTGTAAGAACCTCTCTATGAAAAATATGGGTGAAGCTTCCTATATACTAGGTATAAGGCTCTACCAAGATAGAGTTAGGAAGCTTATAGGGTTGTCACAATCAACGTACATAGACAATATATTAGAAAGGTACGATTTACCAACTGCAAGGCAGCAAATGTACCTTTCCGATACGACATACATTTTTCGAAGAAAATGGCACCTCAAACTTAGGAAGAGAGAGTTAGAATGTCTAACTTGCCATATGCTTCTTGTATTGGGAGATAATGTATGCTATGTTATGTACTAGACCTGACATCAGTTTGGGCGTCAGTATGACCAGCTTATATAAATCTGATCCAGGTAATGATCATTGGACAACCGTTAAACGTATCCTAAAATATCTTAAAGGTACCAAGGATAAGTTTCTAAAATATGGAGAAGATGAGCTACAAGTTAATGGTTATATAGACTCCGACTTCCAGGGAGATCAAGATGATAGAAAATGTACATTAGGATACATATTTACCGTTAATGGTGGTGCGATTAGTTGGCGTTGTTTAAAGCAAGGCTCAGCAGCTGATTCCACCACTGAGGCGGATTATATAGCGGCTTCAAAAGCTGCTAAAGAAGCTGTTGGGATTAGAAATTTTATCACAGAACTTGGCGTTGTGCCTAGTATTTTTGATTTGATCCCATTGTACTGTGATAATAATGGAGCCATCGCACAGCAAAAGAGCCGAGGGCGCATTCCAAGTCTAACACGTGGAAAGGAAATACCGCGTAATTAGAGAGATAATTGAATGAAAAGATATAGTAGTCTTGAAGTTTCAAAGACAAGACAACATAGCAGACCTGCTTACAAATGCCTTACCTCCTAAGTTATTCGATAAACATGTGGAGGGGATGTGACTACGGTACCATCCAGATTGGTACTAAGCAAGTGGGAGTTTGATGGAGTTAGTGCTTGGAGTGCCAATCCGATTTGTATATTTTATTATTTAGTAATAAAATAACGACATTTTTCATTTCATAACTTATTAATGGTATTGCCATTATGCGTATTAAATTGATGTATAGATATGCTAAGAATGGCATTGACCTTAGAATAGTCTTAACATTAGGTGTAAGCTATTCTTAAAATAAATATTCTGAGTCGTTGGTTTTGGAATACGTTCGAATTCCTATAACCTAGAAGACTAGCCCATGTCGTATATTGGAATTGAAGTTCCAATGGTTTAACGCAATGTATCATGAGTTTTGGAAACTCGTATAGACATGTGGGTATTCGTTGGAGCGAATATTGAATGACTCATAGGTGATTCCTAATAGTTGGAAGTACACACCATCGTCAATAGGAATCTCCTCGAGTCGAGTAGCATATGTAATCCTTTGACTATAGGATATCATTAATTTTATGTGAGATCATCCACACTTAGATGCCATGTATGTTAGAAACCTTTCATGGTCTAGCATCTAGATGTTCGTAGGGTGTAGACCGATGCACTCAATAATCAAGTGCGAAGTAAGATAGGATCTGTCGGCCCATATGTGTACCATAAGGGGTTTAGGTATCCATGTAAGTAAATTCATGTTCTTAAAGACTTTGGCCAAAGCCGATCACCTAGGGTGGATCACATCAGTTGTAAAGAATCATGGACATGTCGACATGAGATGTGCACCTCGAAAAATTGACGGTATATTCTATGTTTCCTAAGCACAACTCGGATAGCCTACGATGGAGGGATTGTTAAACATATGTCATGACCTCGACATGGATAGTTCAGAAAGGTCGTTCATATTCTTCGTGAATTTGGAGGTGGCCGAATTGCGTACATATTAACTAGGCTTATATGAAAAACGTGTCTGAACTTAGAGAGTCCTATTATGAAGTGTACGCACGCTGATTTTGTTTTACTTCGTTCGAGAGCTTCCGGACTCTGATTCAGTCCCGGTTTTTCCTATACACTCGTAATGGAATATAATATTTCATTAAATAATTTAAAATTACACCCATATTTGATATCCATGGGTTAGACCCATTTCTGCTGCTTGGGGCAGCGATCTGACCCTAGGGATTCCACAACTGCCCCAACAGGAGGTTCCAAGAAGAAAATCCTAAGCCCATCTTGAAATTATGTGTTAAATGTATGCCAATCAAGTCAAAATTTATAATTTGCATATTCTTTCTACAATTAGCTAATTATATCAAAGGATATTATCAATTTTCAAGTCCTAAAATATCACAAATTCTTTTAAATTACTGATGTTATAAAAGTATATAATTTTTCATCCAAAATTACGAAAGTGCATCATTTTCCACCCGAAATCTTACTAAAATTTATCAATTTGTATTTTAAAAAAGTGGAAATTGATATAATTTTGAAATTTCAGATGGAAAACTTATCATTTAAAAAATATTGTAATTTTTTAAAACTTTCACCTAATTTAGGTTGGAAACGGGATAATTTCCCTTATATCAAATAACATGTTATATTACACCATGTATAATAAGACAAATATATTTTACTTTTATTATGTTCGAGGCCGGTCTTGATATCCTCAAGACCCAAAAAAAAAAAATAAGCTGATGGAAGAGAAATAAGCTTGAGTTTGGAAACCAACTACCGAAAGCGCCCTGGAAGTTGAGGTTTGATAAATAGATCAGCAGGTTGCTCTGCAGAGGGATTTCACGAAGTGGGACAGTGCCTTGACTGATATGTTGACAGACAAAGTGACAATCAGTTTTGATGTGTTTCGTGTGTTCATGATAGACATCATTATGCGTGATGTAAATGGTATTTTTGTTGTCACAATAGAGATGGGTAGTATGGGAATGAGGAATACCCATGTCACCGAGAAGACAACGAAGCCTATGGTTTCTTTAGTAACATCAACAATCACACGATATTCAGATTCAATACAAGAGTGAGAAACCACCGATTTTTTTCTTGTTACGTCAAGAAATAAAAGAGTCTCCTAAAAAGATATAGAGACGAGTTGAAGACCGTCGATCAGTGGGATCATCTGCCCAACTAGTATCAGAGTAGACACATAGCTCAAGAGAGGAATGAGTGAAAAAATAAAGACCATGAAATAACATTCCCTTGATATAGTAGAGTAAATGAAAAACAATGTTATAGTGAGCAGAGTATGGGACTGGCATAAACTGACTAACGACATGAACATCATATGCAATATCAGATCAGGTAACTGTTAAATAAACCAAGCTGCCAACGAGCTAGCAATAAAGAGTAATATAAGGAAGTGGGGTATTAGCGTTCACAACAAGTTTAATTTGAGGATCCAGGTGAGTTGAGGTGATCTGGCTATAAGTCAACCATGTCCGAGCCATAAATCAGAAGCGTACTTAGCTTGAGAAAGATAATAGCTAGACTGATCAGAGAGCACATCAAGACCAAGAAAGTAATTGAGATTACCAATATCCTTCATCTCAAAATGGTGTTGAAGAAAGGTCTTAAGTTCAGAAATATCATGCATACCATCCCCCGCGATAATTATAGCATCTATACAGAGAATAAGAATAATAAAGTCGTGATCTGTTTGCCAAATAAAAATTGTTAAATCATAAGCACTGGAAGTGAACCCAATGTGATGAAAAGTGGTGCTGAATTTCTCAAACCATACCCGAGGAGCTTGTTTAAGACCATATAATGCTCTGCGAAATTTATAGACTTTATGAGGAGGATGAGGGTAGTTAGGTGGAGGCTTCATGTAAACTTCTTCAGATATATCACCATTAAGAAATGCATTATTCATATCCATCTGAAAAAATGTCCACTGTCGAGAGGCAGAAATAGCGAGGAGGCTGTGAATTGAAGTCAGACGGGTAACATGAGCAAAAGTATTTTATTAATCAATCTCATATTCCTAAGAAAATCCCTTGGCACTAAGTCGAACTTTATATTATTCAGTAGAGCCATCAAAATTAATCTGGATTTTATATATCCATTTACGCCCAATCGCAGTTTTTTCTCATGGAAGATCAATTAAGACCCATGTGTGGGCTTTTTCAAGAGCCTGTAATTCTTCAGTTATAGCTTGCTGCCAAACAGGGTTAGAACTAGCCTTATAGTAAAAGTGAGGTTCATACTTGAGTGAGAGTTGTTGAGAAATAATGAAAATCCTTAAGTTTAATAAACATTTTTATCACCCTAGTAGAATGAAGAAGAGAATGAGGATTATCTGAAGAGGACAAATGTGAGCTGGAGGTTTCAGTATTGGATCCAGCAGACAATAAAAACAATGGGAAATCAACTGTAGAATGATCATCTGAGAGAAGCACATCAGAGTCATCATCGAGAAATAAGTTAAGAGTGCTATCTGTAAAGAGGATATAGGGCAACGAAGGGATATACTGAAATTTGAAAACAGAGGAGAACATGTGATTTTCCCAAAAGGGGACATAATGAGAGATACGTAGGCGATTGGAGATCGGATCCCAATAGCTATACCCATTTTGTTTTCAATGTCATATCCTAAGGAAAAACATAATCGAGCCCAAAGTTCTAATTTTGTGTGTTCTTGGGACTGAAAAAGGATGAAACAAATACAACCAAAGACTTTAAGAAGGTTATAATTGGAAAGTATACTATGGAGTTTTTCATAAGGGGATTGTTTGGCTAGAACTTGAGATGAAAGACGATTAGTGGTGTAGACACTAGTGATGGAAGCTTCTCCCCAGAAATGTTCATGACAGAAGGAAGAGATGAAAAGGGCATGAACTGTATCTAAAATACGCATGTGTCTGCATTCGGATATCTCATTTTATTGAGATGTACCAGGACAATAGTGATGACAAATAGTCCCATTTTGGTGAAGAAAGTGTAAAAAAAAAAAAATAGAATCTTTATATTTCAAAGTGTGGAAAGTTTTAGTAGGTCGGTTGAATTGAGTCTTAACCATATTCGCAAAGGTTTGATAAATGGAGGAGAGTTCAGAATGATTTTTCATATGATAGCGCCAAGTGTAACGAGAATAGTCATCAATAAAAATCATAAAATATTCAGAACCACCCACAGTATGAGTAGGAGATGGACCTCAAATATCATAATGGACTATATCAAAGAAGGAAGAAGAAATCAGAGTACTATTATTGAAAGATAACGTAGTTTAATTGCCCAACTAACAAGGCATACAATCAAAATATTATTAGAAAAATGCCTAAATGGCCACTAGAAGCTAATAAGCATAAGCGACTAAGAGAAGGGTTTCCTAACAAAGAGTGCTATAGGCTGAGAGAGGTAAGGGGTGAAGTAGATGCGGTAGAGTAACACAGGGAAAGATCTTGAGGAAGATGAAGGCTTATGAATTTAAACAAACGACCTTTCTTATGGCATATCCCAACTGGGAAATCAATTCATATCTTTTTGTTAAACTAATTTTCTAATCCAATTTCGTGGGTAGATTGAAAATTCAGGATTAGCCTAGAGTCTAACTTGTTGGGTTTCTACTATAGTCCCGGGATCAAATCAAGCAATGAAAATCATGTGAATACATCAAGAAGTACGGCGGAAACATACTTACATTGATCAGATTGGATTCGTCGAAGAACAAAACTTTCAAGCTTTTCCCTTCAATGGCTCACGGTAGTGGGCTGTTTTTGCTCTACAATTTTCGGCCATTGAAGGATCTCCAAGCTCCAAGCTTTTGAATGATGATTCCATACTCAAAAGTGGGTTTCCATATAACCTTCGCAAGACCCTTAGAGCGTGCTAGCACTCCAGAAATTTTACCGCAAAACTTCCTATGCTCCTCCTTCAACTCATGGTAAAACCAGAAAAAGAAGAAGAAGGAAATTCCCCTTGGGCGTGAGCAAGAGAAAGAGAAGAGAGAAAAATGTTAAGTGTTGGTTGTTGGAAAAATTGTGTATCTAATACACAAAATGAATTTCAAAAATCTATTTACCAAATTTTTGCTTTCCAAAAGTCAAAAGGCATTAAAGCCAACAACCACCTCCATCACTATTCACATAACTCATGACAAGTTTTCAAATCACTCAAAGTGACTTGACATCACATCAATCGATTGACTAATGATTTGACGCTTGATGTGACTTGTGGGCCGCACTTAAATTCGCAATGCGAGTGCGTCCGCAAACACTCCCGAGCTCGGGTTCGCTAATTCCAAATTAACAAATTTTCTGTTGCGACGTAATTAAATAATTATGCCTAGCAAAATCACTATTCACGTCACTAAAGAATTAATTCTAAATTAACTCGTTCGTCCGAATTAAAATCTAATTTTAATTCCGCGTCGAAATCCAATTTCGTATCATATATCGAATATATTATTTTATTGATTAATTCCAAATTAATCGTTCTCTCTCTTTAATTATTATTTTATCCTAGATAAAATATCTCGCAATTAATCCCATATTAATTTTTTCTCTCATCTAATTAATCCCAGATTAATAAAGTGCGAGTCATACGTCATCGGTGAATCTTCGGGAAGCGACCCATGAGATCCCCGGATATGTTGGCAACAAATCCAGTCGTCGGACTATCCGAACACGTATGTACCTAGTACTACGTTTGTACCGATTTACAAGACATGGTTGGCTTCTAGCAAAGCATCATGCCTACCCAATTCTCCAGAAATATTCTTACTGGAATATATGATCTATATCAGGCGTAGTATACGTAGTATTGCGTATTTCGATCCAGCATCGGATGTCACGTGCAAGGCCTGGGACTGGAAATGTGTCTGCCCCGTACGAAGCACATATCGGATCTCTGGTAACTAGTCTCTATAATCGGATAAACATGACCTAGTCATTTTATCCAGATGACTGCAGTACATAAAAGCACCAGTCTGTATCCTACGTGATCATCATCTCCACTATGACTGGAGTGATATTCCATTTCGACATCACACCCAATACACTACGATTCTCAATATACCCAGAAGATGCGTACGCAGAACCTATTAAAGCCCTGGACGACCTAAACCAAAGTATGTTGATTGTCGCAAGTATTAGCGGTGCAAGTCTCAGGTTAAGACCAAATACAAATACCCTGATTCGGACTTCCATAGACACATAGTCATACTACCAATGGAATTCCGAGGGGTCTATTCAGAGCGAAGCTGTTTTTTGTACCATCGGTAAAACAAAACCTCATATTACACTTGCATGAGTATCCTATACCCAAATATATGAGAACTATGTCGTTATGCTCTCATAACACGCACAAGTGTAATACTAGTGTATTCCGTATTTTCGATGTCCAATCTCGATAATACTAAGACTAGGGATATTTAATGATTAAACCTTCATGGATTGATACTGTCTCATATCTTATCAATCCGGAGCTAATCATATAGACTTTCTATCATTTATATATCTTGGTGATCTAATCATAAATGATAAAAGAGCAATTTCCTTTGTCACATAGTTAATTTGTACAATAACACCATGATCTGTAAAAATAGTGATGCTATGGGTCATAACTGTCCAACAATCTCCCACTTGGCACATAGCCAATCACTCAAGTGTCCTACACCCGAACTATGTACGGTTTGCTCAAACTTCTGCTGAGGAAAGGCTTTCGTCCGCGGATTTGTATGACTATCATCTGATGCAATTCATTCGATCATCACATCGCCACAATGTATAATCCGAACGAATCAGATGAATAGTGAAGTATATATCTGGATCGTTGATGAGACCATTAATTCTTTAGCATGTGCTGTAACCTAGCTTAGTTGCTAACAGAACTACACCTAATGTAATTAGGATTTACTGTCGACCCAAATGGCTTCTATTGCTGCCTCAGCTGCAGCAATAATCCACTTTTTTGTTTATTCGGTAACAATATCTTACTTGGAAGATTTCCAGCTCACTGTTCCGTTATTCAAACTTTATAGTACCTTTGTTACGACTTATAGTCGTTATTATCGGTTTGGAAACTTGTAGTAGTGATCCCAGTCACTTCAAATTCTCCTTCTCCATAGTATAAGACAACATCCTTAGATCCTCTAAGATACTAAAGGATGTTCTTCACATCAATCCATTGACTATCACTTGGATTGGCCTGATTGTGAATCCATATGCTCAAATCGTATAAGACACAAGGTCGCATAAATTTATTTCAATGTACGAGTTCTCGGAGAGTATCAACAACTTTAATCTATCCCAATAGATCTTTATTCCTAGAATAAAGGTTGTTTCTCCCAAGAATTCTACGGAGAATTTTCATGAAAGCCAAGCTTTCACCGATTGTATTATGGGAATATCATTTCCAAGAAATGACATGTCATCATTATTATACAGGACATTCATTGTCAGTGCGCTCCCACTAATCTCCTTATATACAAAAGAATCATTTCGTTTTGAATTAAATCATATACCATTATGATTACATCAAAATGATAGTTCCAAAAACCTTATGCTTGCTTCAATCCAACCATGGATCGAATAACCTGCAAACCTTGTTTGCTCATTTTGGTACGACAAAACCTTCAGGATGTTGTAAACATCCTCCAAAAGGTTTCCGTTAAGGAAAGCGGTTTTGGCATTCAGCTGCCATATTTCATAATGCAACTTCAGCAAGCATCATCCAAATAGATTTAACGTGGCAACAGGTAAAAGGTTTCGTCGTAATCGACACAATGTTGATAACGATACATTTTTGCTACAAGCCCAGCTTAGTACGATGGTATGTTACCATCCATGTATGTCTTCCTTGAAGACTTATATAGTACCAATAGGCACAATGCCTTGTTGTACATCAACTAGTATCCAAACTTAGTTGGTATACATGGAATCTATTTTGGATTTTTATGGCACTTTGCCATAATACGGAGTCGATACCTTGTATCACATCCTCATACGTAGTCAGTTCGTGTTCCTCAATAAGATTGACATCTTTATGAGGTGAGATCAGAAACCCATACCCCAGGTTGTTTTCTGACTCTCTCCGACTTACGTGGTTCTTGTGTATTCGAAGATTATTGGTACAGTTTCATCCTTGATGAACTATTTGTGTTCCATTAAGGAATCAGTGCCTGAAACAGTATTACTCTGATTTTCATCGAGTTTTACTTTCCTCCCACTTACCACTGCATATCGGTATTCCTCTTAAGAAAACCGCATGGCGAGCAACAATTACATTGTTCTCTAGTGAGTTGTATAAGTACTATATTTTGGTTTCCCTAGGATAACCCACAACTTAGGCACTTATCCGATTTGGGTTTTAGTTTGGTATCATCCAAATATTTGCCCAGCATTCCCAAATCTTCAGGAATGAGAAAACTCAGTTTCTTTCCTCTTCATATCTAATATGAAGTCTGTCAAATATATTTTTATGGAACCTTATTCAAAATAAGTTTTGCACTGTTTATGCGTATCTGTTGAAGGAAATGGTAGGTCATAGCGACTCTTGATTAACCTTATCACGTCCAACAAAAATTCGGTTTCTCGGTTCGGACACACCGTCAAACTGACGTGTTCCGGGAGGAGTCCTCATTTGAAAGAATACTATACTCTTTCAAGTATTTGAGAAACTTATTGCTTAAGTATTTTCATCATGGTCTGACCGTGATGGTTTAATACTTTGGCCGATCTGTTTGTCTACTTCGTGTCGAAACTCTTTGATTTCATCAAAAGTTTCTGATTCGTGTTCAAAAGAAACACATAACCATGACGCGATGCCACATCCGTAAAGGTCACGAAACGTTCATATCCACCTCTAGCCTAGCTAGATATGGGCCCACTTACGTCACTATGAACGAGGGCTAACAGATCGGTGGTACTTACACTTTTACCAAGTAAAAGCCACTTTGGCCAATAAACTAGATTCATAGACATTATTTGAATGGAATCAAATCTGTCCTAGTATCCTCTCTTCGAAAGTGTGGATATACGAGTCTTGTTTATTTGTGTCCCAGACAAAAATGCCACAAAAAAGTCTCATCTGATCAAATCAGTTTGAGCTATTTGTTTGTCATGTCATATATTTGAGATTTATTTATATTCAAAATATAAATACTGTTATTCACATCTAATGTGCTTATCTCAATATCATCTTTATAAAATAAAATACTTTAGTGTTCTAGAATATAAAGGTATACCCGCAACGGGTTAAACCCTGATATAGAGATAATGTTCCTTGTCAAACTAGTTACATTGTAACAGTTTCCTAATTTAAGTACACACCCAAAAGGTAGTTCCTAAACTTAGGTTTCTATGGTTAAAACAGCGACTGTCATCCCATTTCTGATTCACAGGTAAATCTCAACTGAAGACAGTATCTTACTCTCAGCAGATTCTGCACACCAGTACATATTTATGTACCACATCCAATATCTAAAATCCAATTTTAATACTAGCTAAGAACATGTTTATGACAAACATATTTGAAGTCGGAGCCTTGCACCGTCTTCTATTCCTTCATGTCTGCCTTGTCCATACGGCAGTTACGCTTCCGTGTCTTCGTTTGCCACAGTTTAGGCAGACATCTTGGGATATGTCATTTGTCTTCCCAAAAGATTATAATGACATTGCCTTTGCCCTTTTTCCACACTCCAGAAGCCTTTGGCCAACCCTTGGCCTTCTAGAATGTCGAAGTAAGATGCGTCTTGCGCTTCTTTCCTTATTGCAAACTTTGGCTTTGTCTCATTGAGCATATCCATTAACTCTCCAAGAGTTTTCTATTGCAATTTGTTCTTCTAAGATCTAAGAATAGATCTATGAAGATCCTGCAATTTCAATATCATAATATAAGGATCTAATCCTTAGTTCTGACTAAGAAATTAAGGAGTCTTTTTGGCAAGCTTAATGGATTAAGCACTAAAGTTATCATCACATGAATCTTCCAAAGATCATGCTCTATTATCTGCTCAACTCCGGGCTTAGGCCTAAGATGTTATTTTATCAAATAAATTAACTTCTTAGTTTTCAGGACTATCATGATTCGTTATTCCCAATTTGAAAAATTAAAGTCGTTTAAATGCAATTTCACCCAGGATTATGTTTTAAACACTAATCTTTCAATTATCTTGATTCTAATAGTCTAACTATTTAATCAACGATTTTAGGTACTATTCATATAATGATTACTATAGTCCAACTATATAATCAACTATAATTTAATTGGTTATATTCAATTATATTGATTACTATAATCCAATTATAAAATCAATTATTAATTGAAATAGTTTGAATACAGTCCAACTGTTTTAATTAAACAACAATTAAATATTAGTCCAACTAATATATTAATTTAACGACGAAATATTTGAAATGAGCGCGTATGGCAAATAACTAAACGAATATTGCAAATTTAATACTTGCCTCCCACTATTTTTCGGCGAGCCTCTAACCCTCTGTTGAGTACTCGGGAAACCTTGTTTCATAGTGGGCTAGGATCCCGTTAAATAACACACAATCTTGACTTTGGCCAACAAATTGTATGATAATTAACTAGGTAGATCTCTAAGATCAATTGGATCCCATCCAATCCCTAGATCCAGTAGGTGGACATCCAAGTCCGAAACATATATCTTATATATGCCAATATATCCAATATATTGCCTAACATTTTTCCTCTGAATCAACTAAGCTTGTCTTTGGAACAACAAACTTAGTGATCCCAGTTAAGCGAAACCCATTGACCTTGGAAAGCTTCGTAATCAATGTCGATGGACAAGAAGTGATCTTGACTTTGGCCAACAAATCAAAACTTGGACAAAAAACCAATATGGAACAAAGCCTTCATGATTCAAACACATCCTCGACGGACAAAGGTCTTGACTTTGGCCAACAAACCAATGCCAGTCTTGGATCTTGAGTAAGAATCACTCAATGGAAGGAAAAACAATTAATATGATGTTGAGGGTTTTTTCGCGTAATTGGCAACCAATTTATTATCTTTGTTAAGGTCTCATCATCATACACCCTTAAACATGCATTCTAAACACATAATAAGGCGCATATAAATAAATATAATAATGATATGCGGATGGATACTTAAACATTGTTCCTAGAACAAATCTCTCTCTTTCCTCTCTCCCGCTAGCACAAGTATTACTTCTAACCGATTACATAACACTTCTAAAGAAACCTCATTTACATTGAGGGGAATAGGTGAGAAGAGAATACAAAGAGTAAGGAGGTAATACGCTGGATAAGCAGGTCCAATTAATAAATTTTAAATTTATTACAACAATTTCCAAAATTACCCCACCCATCTAATATCCATCTGATATACATTATTCATATAACGCAACCATGTATTCACACAAGCATGTTATCAATCAATCTAATCCAATTAATTAATATGAATATTAATGACCATCAAATGTTCAAACAACGATTTGATTTTGCGCGAGTCAAACTCGTTTTGTGAATAAGTACTCAAAGTACGAATTCTTGAATTAAATTAAACTACAACATTAAATCCAATTTAATTTGCATTTAATACTAATTCATTTATTTAATTTCAAATTAAATATTATACTTTATTAACGAACCTTTACGACTTAGATTCTAAATCTAATCGTTACGGATCTCAAAGCCCGATTAACATCCAATGTTAATTTAATTAAAGTCCAATGGGCTTTTAATTAATTTCTAAGGCATGGACTTTTGGTCAATATGGGTCAAACCCAAATATCAAAGCCCATTTAAGGAATCACCCTTATTTGCCAAGAAACCAATTTAGGCCCATTAGACCCAATTATTATTAAAAGTCCATTAAGTCATAATTGGACTTTATGGATATGATTTTGGGCCCAATTATATCCAACCAATTTAGCCTAAACCTAACTTGGTACAACCAAGCCCATTAAGCCCAATTACAACTTTTCAAGCCCAATTTCCAAAATAGGCCCAATTAATTAAATTACCAAATTCAAAATTTCATAACTTAATTAACTAAAGTGTATGCCATAATTAATTACCCAAATTAACATTTCCAAAACACAAATTTGTACAATTAATTATGCTCATTATCATCAATTCATGTCCAACACAATTGAATCAAAATCAATCATTTTCCATGCATATAGTCTCGGCATTTTGGGATTTATTTTTCCAATTCAAAATTCAATCCAATTAAATCTCAAATCAACATTACCCAATTGATTTCAACTCATCCAATGATTAAAATCAAAAAATACCATGACTTATAGAGTTCTTCCATTTTCGGCCAAGCCTAAAATTTGGGCAAAAATTGATCCAATCAACTTTTCATGAAATTGATCAAATCCAACTTCAATTAAACATCATTCAAGCATACCCAATCAAAACATTTCATCAAATCATGCTCAAATTGAATTTACCCAATTTTAACCCTAAATCATTTTCATCCTCAATTAGGCTCTGATACCATTGTTGAGTTTCTACTATAGTCCCGGGATCAAATCAAGCAATGAAAATCATGTGAATACATCAAGAAGTACGACAGAAACATACTTACATTGATCGGATTGGATGCGTCGAAGAACAAAAGTTTCAAGCTTTTCCCTCCAAGGGCTCACGGTAGTGGGCTGTTTTTGCTCTCCAATTTTCGGCCATGGTAGGATCTCCAAGCTCCAAGCTTTCGAATGATGATTCCATGCTCACAAGTGGGTTTCCCTATCACCTTCGCAAGACCCTTAAAGCGTGCTAGCACTCCAAATATTTTGTCGCAAAACTTCCTATGCTCCTCTTTCAAATCACGGTAAAATGAGAAAAAGAAGAAGAATGAAATGCCTCTTGGACGTGAGCAAGAGAAAGAGAAGAGAGAAAAAAGTTAAGTGTTGGTTGTTGGAAAAATTGTGTATCTAATACACAAAATGAATTTTAAAAATCCATTTACCAAATTTTTGCTTTCCAAAAGTCAAAAGGCATTAAAGCCAACAACCACCTCCATCACTATTCACATCACTCATGACAAGTTGTCAAATCACTCAAAGTGTCTTGACATCACATCAATCGATTGACTAGTGATTTGACGCTTGATGTGACTTGTGGGCCGCACTTAAATTCGTAATAAGAGTGCGCCCGCAAACACTCCCGGGCTCGGGTTCGCTAATTCCAAATTAACGAATTTTCCATTGCGACGTAATTAAATAATTATGCCTAGCAAAATCACTATTCACGTCGCTAACGAATTAATTCTAAATTAACTCGTTCGCCCGAATTAAAATCAAATTTTAATTCCGCGTCGAAATCCAATTTCGTATAATATATCGAATATATTATTTTATCGATTAATTCCAAATTAAATGTTCTCTCTCTTTAATTAATATTTTATCCAAGATAAAATATATCCGCAATTAATCCCATATTAATTTTTTCTCTCATCTAATTAATCCCAGATTAATAAATTGCGAGTCATACGTCATCGGTGAATCTTCGGGAAGCGACCCATGAGTTTCCCGAATATGTTGGTAGTAAATCCGGTCGTCGGACTATCCGAACACGTATGTACCTAGTACTACGTTTGTACCGATTTACAAGACATGGTTGGCTTCTAGCAAAGCATCATGCCTACCCAATTCTCCAGAAATATTCTTACTGGAATATATGATATATATCAGGCGTAGTATACGTAGTGTTGCGTATTTCGATCCAGCATCGGATGTCACGTGCAAGGCCTGGGGCTAGAAATGTGTCTGCCCCGTACGAAGCACATATCAGATCTCTGGTAACTAGTCTCTATAATCGGATAAACATGACCTAGTCATTTTATCCCGATGACTGCAGTACATAAGAGCACCAGTTCTGTATCCTATGTGATCATCATCTCCACTATGACTGGAGTGATATTTCCATCTCGACATCACACCCAATACACTACGATTCTCAATATACCCAGAAGAGGCGTACGCAGAACCTGTTAAAGCCCTGGACGACCTAAACCAACGTAAGTTAAGACCAAATACACCTACCCGGATTCGGACTTCCATAGACACATAGTCATACTACCAATGGAATTTCGAGGGGTCTATCCATAGCGAAGCTGTTTTTCGTTCCATCGGTAAAACACAACCTCCTATTACACTTGCATGAGTATCCTATACCAAAATATATGAGAACTATGTAGTTATGCTCCCAAAACACGCACAAGTGTAATACTAGTCTATTCCGCATTATCGATGTCCAATCTCGATAATACTAAGACTAGGGATATTTAATGATTAAACCTTCATAGATTGATACTGTCTCATATTTTATCAATCCGGAACTAATCATATGGACCTTCTATCATTTATACATCTTGGTGATCTAACCACAAATGATAAAAGAGCAATTTCCTTTGTCACATAGTTAATTTGTACAACAACACCATGATCTGTACAAATAATGATGCTATGGGTCATAACTGTCCAACATAACCCTATGCGAAATGAAACACAATAATCAAGACAAGTCCCGATACTGTAACTATGGAATTCTAACAGGTAATTACAACGTCAACCAACAACAATAAAATCCACAATATCAATTCAATGTAAAATATAAATTGCGGAAAATAAAACAATCACACAAAATCAACACAATAATTTTGGTGACAAAGTGGAAAACTCGTGCGAGTAAAAAAAACCACTCCGGGTATCTCGGCTACCAGCCCAATCCACTATATAGAGAAAAACTTACAGCAATAGTCAAGATCTATGGTGGCAACTCCACCAACTCAAGTACCTCTAGACTACAAGAACTCAAGGAACTCCTCAAGCCCGTCTCCCACGGTTTTCTTCAGAACCTCTGAAGTCTCTGAGTGAATCAACTCTGCAACTCTGAACGCCGGAACTCCAACTGCCAATCTTCCTCCTTGAGAACTCTGAAGGTTTAGGAAATTGGGGTTTGATGTGTTAATGGTTTAACAAAGATCAATCTCACCACAAACTAAGAAGACAAGAAAATCAAATAAGTCTTCAAGGTGAGAACAAAGAAGATTGAAAACTAAAAATGTGTTTTTGGCTCAAAGGAATACGTTTTCAACACTTGTGAAGGTGGCTCAATGTTTGTTTATATAGGTAGGGCAAAGGAATAAGGTTTCCTATTGTTATTTTGGCTTAAAAATGTGTCTAAGAAAATCTACTTACGCAGGGACGTTCGAACACACTTCAAACGCTACTCAAATGCAAAGTTTCTTCCTCGAAACTGTTCGAACACAAGTACGAACGCCACATGAACGCAGATCACGGATTGGTTTTCAGGTGCAACTTAAATTGCTTGTAACTTTCTCGTCTCTTAGCCAAATCATGAGTTCCTTATATGTACGCGATTGTCTTCGAGTCTACTTTCCAACACAACTAACCTCATGTCAATGGAGCTCTAAATCGTCTGGAATATGTAAAAGAGTAAACATCGTAATGAAATCTCTATCTCATGTTGTCCAAATACTTGTCCAATTGCTCTGAGATCTTCAAGTCTCATTACAACTCAATTGAACTTGTTTTGTTACGGACATTGCCAATAAAAATGGAACTAACAATCTCATCATTTGGCATTCCGTGACAACACACTACATATTACAAAGACTACAATAAAAGATCCAAAAAGAAGATAGCCAACTGCCAAACATCAAGACAGTGACTTATTACAATATGACTCGATCTAATACCTAACCAGGTAGTCTTGAAATTAATGTCACCTCAGCAACAAACCTGCTTACTTAAAACATCCACAAACAATAATATACCATGAAAAGCATTTGGATTATCAAGTATAACATAAAACATGTATAAAACTCATTCATGTACAGGTAGATATCATTCTCCCCCATAATTATAAATTTCCTTAAAATGCAGATATCAAATGGATATACTACGCTACTACTGCCCCTTAGTCTACTTTCCCCATTTTTGTCATGAAATGACAAATGATGAAGGAACCAGGAAAAACAACGGAGATATTTCATGCAAGAGTATATGCAAACAAAACTACTCCCCCTCACTAATAGGCTTACTCAGTTAGCAAAAAATCACACAGGAAGTAAACACTCATAAATATGCAATACAAATGGTATGCAAGGACAAAGAGCACACACAAGCACAAAATGAGGTAAATTTTTTTATCAAAAACTGACTTAAACTACACTTCAAGAAAATATAATGATACCCAGTCAGTAATCAGTAGTTTATGACATGAAATAATATGCATCATTTTAAAATTGGCTAAATACAACACTTATGCATATGACATAAACACCAAAGCATAACAAGCACTTGCGTGAAAAGTAAGTGCACAACGAATCAAGGCTTAAGACCTTATTTTATAAGCTGGACACAGCCAAAGAAATCCATCTCTTAATAAACCAAGTCCACAAAATATGTGTTCAAACCTAGCACCATTAGGACCTGAAAATACGCAATATTGGTTGCATGCTATGTTAATTTCCCCATAAATATCATGAGCTCAAAAATAATAACTCTTTCGAGTGAAGGGTTTTTGCCCTTATCTTTTGAATTTCGCCTATTGGCTCTTTTGCTCTTTAGTCTTATGAAAATTTCTTTTTTTTGGTATATATATATATTTACAAGGAGAAAACAGGGTCATCTAGTCAAAGGTCACACTATTCAGTGAAAAAAGTATGGTAGAAATTAGATTGTCAGTCCAAAAACTCATACATGCGATCAAGCCTTGACATAATAAATTCATGTATATAAAGATATACAGAGGGTTTTTATCACACACACATATGCATATAGAGCATCAAGAAAAATAGAAGCATATTATACATGCATAACCATATATCCTACATACCAGGATCACATGTACATGATATTCTTGCTCTAACAAGCTATAAAAATATTTTTGGTCTTTTTCAAATTATATATATAATTTTTTTGATTTTTCAGTTTTAACACACACAAAATAAAGACACAAAATGTCCTGACAATATCTAATGGTACGTGGAGTTGTATCCCGAGTGCAGATCATACTACCGTCCATTCGGAATCGGCTATGAAATTTATATATGGGTTTCCATCCTATATTCCAAGAGACATATATCAAAACAAGACACATACACCCATATGCAGTGAAAGAAAAGAATTAAACGTGTAAGAACATAAAACACACGCACACACACATGCAATGGGAAAATAAATGCAACTTCTAAGAAAAGTTATACTTAAGTGCCCTCTTATCATGCCTGCAAGGATAAAGGCATGCAGAAGTAGATGGGAAGGCATTTCGCTTCCTCACCAAACCTTTCTAGGAACCTCTTCTACATGAGTAATCCCAGTCAACAAAGCAAGTTTCTCACTAAGAAATTGTGTCTATTTTGTTAGTGCAGAAACTTGAGAAACAAGATTTTAAGAATCAAATCTATGAGACACACTCTTAGGCCTCTTTTTTTTGTTTGTGCAACATGAATCACTTAGGCCTAATGTGTCCTACCTTGCCACAGTGATGAAATACAGACACAAACCTTGGATGAGAGCGAGGTTTACCCACAACACCTCTAGATCAAGGTAGGGTCACAAGACGAGGAACAAACATAGGAATCACATGACTACACTCAACAGGCTTCTTGCCTAAGTCACATTTAGGAAGGACAGACATAACTTTAGATGATGAAGCCTTATCACAAATAGGCTCAATAATACCTAACATACGGTCCACCTTTTTATTCCCATTAGAAAATACAGATAACTGGGTTCTAGTATCTTCAAGATCGGCCTCTAAATTTTGGACCCTATGAACTAGGCCTCTGTTCCTCTCCTCTAGGTCATCTACCATCAAGAGGCTTTGCTCAAATTTGGCTTGAGCTTCATTCTTTTCTAGCTCAATTTATCGCAGCTGACCGGCGTAATCACACACGTATAATGCAAGCGCACATATCTTTCAAGTAGTATAAAAATATCGATCCCACGAGAACTTAATTCCTACTGTTGTAATTAATTATTATTACTATTTATTTACAAGTATCTAATTAAGGGAGAAGAGAATGATTGCTTTTGGTTGGTTGAATGTGGATTTCCTTAAATAAAATAAATAAAAGAAAATACTAAGAAAAATAAATAAAAGACACAAAGATCTATGGTTATGATTCTACACAATATTATTCTAATGGTGAATTAATTCTCTTATATATGTGTAGTAAATTAGTTTGCTAACCTGGAACACGAAGATATGCAAAAGCCTATTCCGATGATCAGATACAAATACCCAAAATAACCCAATTAATCATATTCCTATGTTAATCAAGTTACCTGAATTCATTAAGTTCAAGTTCCAATTATTGCTACCCTCGCCCAACAGGTATATGTCTATCATGTAAGGAAATCTATTAAAGGGTTATATATTCTCAAGGAAGATCGTGGGCTATTGAATCTAAGGCTGAAACCTAAAATCCCTTTCTAAGTTCATTTCAAGTTTACCACATCAATCTTATTGGTGATCAGGCAACAAAAAGCATTAAGCTTAAGATTCAATAAACAAACTAAAGAATTACCCGATATAAAATTAAATCAATTATTAAGCATGTAAATATTGTGTTTCATCACTTCCCTAGAATAAAAATAAAATGTTGGGGTTAGGGGATCCACCTTTACTAATTCTAATTTAGAAATCTCCCTTATTATAATATAGAAATTATCAGTGATATTACCACCGACCATACAGGCGGTATCCTCATTAAGTCATATTTTCAGTTAAGTCCAACCGACCATAATGTAGTGTTATTATTTGTCCATAAACCAGCCATATAGGCGGTAATTATCTGTCACCTAAAGACCGGCCATATAGGCGGTGTCACATTATGTCAAATAAATAAAATCAGCCATTAAGGCGGTAATCCTTTAATTTAAATTATAATTTCCATATTATAATTAAGGGAGATTGATCTAAACTAAAATAATAAAATATTCACCATTCCCCATGCGGAAATTTAACTACTAAACATAAAAGAAAAGAAACTACTATTATTACTGAAAATAAAAATACATAAATTAAATTACAAAAAATAAACAAACAAGATACAATCCTTAAATTCCTTATAAAAACCTAAGGAAAGCATGAGAATTACAAATGAAATGGCTTGGTATTTATAGAAAAAGCTAAAGCTTCCACCAATTTCTCCACCAATTGCTCCACCAACACTCCACCAAACACTCCACAAAATCCTCTACCAAACACTCCACCAAACTGCCACAAGACACTCCACCAAACATGCAAGCATGTTTTGTGGAAGTTTGACAATTATAAATTGTCATTTTCCATTTATTTTTTTTTATAATGACTTTAGTAATTACACAAAATACATTGGATTATTCGTTAATTTCGGTATTGAAATATTCGGAATTCGAAAATATTTAAACTTTAAAAGTTGTAGATATTTGAGTCTTCTTTAATCTTCAACTTGAATCAGCTCAATCGGATATCGGATGAAAATGTTATGGCCAAAATACCAAACTTGCATAAAACTGGAATTTAGGACTGCACTTGTGACACATAGTAATTTCCGTTTTTGACCTTCTTTTTTTTTTCCGGATTTCATCATTTTAGCCCCGAGTTGATTCCATTAAGTCTTAATATTATTTTTATATGCGAAATAAACATAAACACATCAAAACGTTCATAAAACCCGAGAAATTATACAAAATATTAGGTTAAATGAGTGGAAAATAATGATATAATTACCACTCATCACACCCCCAAACCTAACATTTTGCTAGTCCTCGAGCAAAAGAATAAAATAAAATAACATAAACATCTTTAAAATAAAATTAAGCTAAGCCACTTTCGTAGGGATCACGGTTGCATTTATCATATGCAACAAGCCTTTAAACCTCTAAGTGTCCCTAGTGAATGAGTTGTAGTGTCGTGAGGGTTTACAGCAACGATACCCACAAACATTTGATAAAAGTAAAAAGATAGTAAAACTAATGCACACAAAAGCAAAAAGACAAGAGAAAATAGAATAAAGAAGTTAGTGACTAAACATGTGAAACTTCTTATCCAAGTCAATAATTGTTTTGTTTCTTTCTAAATTACCGAATAAGTAATTTCTCTAATTATTTTTACCATTCTCCATATACACGGCCAAAAAAATATAATCAACTCATTTTTCCCACAATAGTTACAAGTGTAGTTGAAAAGAGAGTAAAATTTTTGTCCTAAAGTTATATCAGAATTCAAACCTTTTTTAAGCAATGGAATAATTTTTCTGATTTTTCTGATTTTTTTTCTTGATTTTGATTGACTCTTATTTATATACAATATCTTATGTCTATGTAGCGAGCTTGAGGTCAGTGGCTCCCAAACCAGTTGGCTTTAGGGCACCAGATGTTAAGACACCCCTACGAAATTAATAACTCGGATCTCAGACTTTTTTTTCAATATTTTTTCTTACTCCATTGCCATTTATAGATGCTTCCTCCAATTAAACTAGAGCACTGAATATTACAAACTTTTCAATTACAGCTCATGTCCATATGTTACCATGCATGTTGATAATACCTGCCAACTAAGCATATGAAGATCCATTTTAGTCAGTTTTATGGAGAATTCACAAATTAAATAATTCAAAAGGAAATAAACAAAAATTAACTTGTTCCGAAATAGGTTGAGATACATCTCAGGAGTGGAAATTCCTTACATAGCTATCTCACACCAATTTCACCTGATTAATAAAAAAAACAAATTGATTTTTTTGATTTTTTGTAAAATTTTTCAATTTTTTTTTTTTTTTTCGAAAAAAAATTGGACTAAAAATCTAATAAAAATAACACAAAATAAACAAGATACTAATAAACTATTCCCTCCCCCAAACCTAAATGAGACATTGTCCCCAATATCTTAAACAGTAGAAGAAGATTTTAGAAGATCTTACCTGGTTAACTGAAATTTTACGAAAAAATTACCAATTAAGATCTATGTCCAATTTACGCTTCTTACCACGATCGCTATCTGACCAGTTCAACTTGGAAAGAATGGGGTCGATTTTTGGTTCAAAGGTTAAGATTTGGTCAATTAATTCTTCGGCCTTCGTTGCAGTAAGGAAAATATTTTGTACTGATTTTGCGACGAACTCATGTCTTTGGCTTCCGCAAGAATACAAACAGAAAATCAAAAAAATGATCAATGTTGAGTAATCCAATGGGCTTCCGATTAATGTTCAAGTGTGCCCATGATGCCACTGTGAATATTTCCTCAAACGTTCCGAGCCCACTTGGTAAAGCAATAAATGCATCAGCAGTATTGACAATTTCAAGGAGTTGTTCAGACATCCCCGAGAGAATGCGTTCATCTCCATTTTTTTTCCGATTATATGTTCGTCCGCCAAAGTTTTTGGAATGATTTCCAAAACGTGACCGCCACCCTCCTGAACGACTTTTGAAATGCTTCCCATCAATCCAAGATTGCCACCGCCATATACTAGGTGCATATTTCGTTCTGCTATGACTCTCCCCAATTCCTTTGCAGCGTAAATGAAATCTGGTTTATTGCCAGAGTTAGATCTACAGAACACACAGATTTTATTGACTCGCTGCTGTGAAGTTGCTTCCATTTTTCCTCTCTTATTTGGATGTTTATCTGAATGTGTAGAAGAGAAGAATGACGAGCTGAATTTATAGATCCTGAAAAGGGTGAGTAATAATAGCACAAGTACCTGCCAAATGAAATTATTAGATGAATGTTAAAATAAATTATGAAAAGTTAAAAAGTTTAGATATTGTCGGTGAAAATAAAAGAAATAAAAACAAAAAAGCAAATCAAAGAAATTATTAAGACAACAGAATTGTGTAAGCAATACGCCACTGGCTTAGTATAAATTCATAAGGATGCGTCTCAAGAATTCATTCTTTACTCAGCCATCACAAATGAATTAGCTCTCTTCTTTGTGATTGCCAAACATCATTCCTTATGTCTTAAAATGCTCTGTTTGTGCTTTTCCTTACAAAAATATCACACAATATTAAAAACTCTACAACATGTATACACAAAATATAAAAACAAAAATTACAATAAAATTGCATGGGTTGCCTCCCTGCTAGCGCTGAATTTTTCATCTTCAGCCAGACGTGACTGAAATCCATCTGTTAGGAGGTTTTAGCATCTTTTTGGATGTCCGATTAAAGACAATCCCCTGAGCATTTCTTTTGAAGGATCTCTTCCAACGGTAAAGTGGCAAAAAGAATTTTGTCCCATTCAGTGCTTGTGCCACCTTTTTATTCTTTTTCACTCCAATGGTTCCTAAAAAGAAAGAAAGAAAATCAGGAGGTCTCGTATGGTGCTTGACTTTGAATGGAAGTTCCATTCTGTCAAGCTTTTGGGCGATATCTTTAATTTGTACTCCCCAAAACAATGATGTTTCGTCTGAATTCACTGGATCTTCAATAAGGTCAGACATTTGCTCCTTCATTTGCTATGCTTCTTGCTCCACTTTTTCTTCACATATATATTTTAGGATTTTCGCATTCAATTCTAGATCTGTCATCTGTGAAATGCATGCTCCATAAGTGTCAACCTGAGAATGTAAAAAGATGTCAGATTTTATGTCTTCATCCTCTGATATGACTGGCTCAGGTAGATCTTCTTCTAACATTTTTGTAGTGGACACTACAAGATCTTCATTTTGAAGATAAAGAATTTCATCCTCAATTTTTGTTTGCACAAACAGCTCTGCTTCTTCATCTTCGTCAGAATTCGAATAATAAAAATCAAATCGAGACTTTGCTGGTTTGGGTTCCTGAACTGATACCTCCGGTTTATGATATTGCTCAGCCTCTTCCTCTACTAAAGTGTCATCATGAAATGTTTGGTACTCGAAGGCTTCATCAGTGTCATCTGAAAATGCTCCTTGAGGTATGTAGCTATGGTTTTCTGTTAATTGTCTCATTTGATCTGTCAGTCTCTGAATGAATGCTGATTGTCTCTAAATACTTTCGAATTGATTCTGGTATGTTTTAAGAATTGTATCCAACTTTTCGTCTTGTGTCTTGAACCAATCTTTGAGCATGTCAATCATCTGATCTTCCTTTGATGGTTCTGGTTGTTGATGAAGATCGTAGGTGGATGGTGGATAAGATGGAGAGTAGGATTTAGTGAAATATGCTGGTTCATCACACCTTGAATGATTATGATAATTCTGCCACTCTGAAATATAAATGCATTGATCACTAGGGTGGTTACCATCACATATCTCACATCTCTTCATTGCGTCCTGTTGAGCAAATGTAATATTTCTTGGTTCTGACATCCAGTGATAATTATTGGGCTGAACAACATGCCTCAGAAAATCGAACTTTTGCTCCCAGATTTGGGGTGTATCTTCTTCTAGTAAAGCTCGTAATATTTCAATCTCCTAATAAAGATCCATGTCAACAACCTGAAAAATAAAAGAAGGAAATAAAAATTACAGATAAAAGAAAATTATATACAAGTAAATTAGATAGTTTCAAAATTAAAAACTCAAGAAAAATAAGTCCCCGGCAACGGCGCCAAAAACTTGACCGGTGTAATTACAAGCGTATAACGCAAGCGCACGTATCGTTCAAGTAATATAAAAATATCGATCCCACGAGAATTAATTCCTATTGTTGTTATTAATTATTGATACTATTTATTTATAAGTATCTAATTAAGGGAGAAGAGAATGATTGCTTTTGGTTGGTTGAATCTGGATTTCCTTAAATAAAATAAATAAAATAAAATATTAAGAAAAATAAATAAAAGACACAAAGATCTAGGGTTGTGATTCTACATAATATTATTCTAATGATGAATTGATTCTCTTATATAGGTGTAATAAATTAGTTTGCTAACCTGGAACACGAAGATATGCAAAAGCATCTTCCAATGGTCAAATACAAATACCCAAAATAACCCAATTAATCATATTCATATGTAATCAAGTTACCTGAATTCATTAAGTTCAAGTTCCAATTATATTCTACCCCCCCCCCCTCACCTCCACCCGGTATATGTCTATCCTGTAAGGAAATCTATTAAAGGGTTATCTATCCTCAGGAAGATCGTGGGCTATTGAATCTAAGGCTGAAATCTAAAATCCCTCTTTTCCAAGTTCATTCAAGTTTACCACATCAATCTTATTGGTGATCAGGCAACAAGAAGCATTAAGCTTAAGATTCATAAACAAACTAAAGAATTACCCAATATAAAATTAAATCAATTATTAAGCATGTAAATATTGTGTTTCATCACTTCCCTAAAATAAAATAAAATGTTGGGGTGTTAGGGGATCCACCTTTACTAATTCTAATTTAGAAATCTCCCTTATTATAATATAGAAATTATCAGTGATATTACCACCGACCATACATGCGGTATCCTCATTAAGTCAGATTTTCAATTAAGTCCAACCGACCATAAAGGCGGTGTTATTATTTGTCAATAAACCAGCCATATAGGCGGTAATTATCTGTCACCTAAAAAACCCCGCCATATAGGCGGTGTCACATTATGTCAAATAAATAAAAACCAGCCATTAAGGCGTAATCCTTTAATTTAAATTATAATTTCCATATTATAATTAAGGGAGATTGATCTAAACTAAAATAATAAAATCTCCACCCTTCCCCAACGGAACTTTAACTACTAAACATAAAAAAAAGAAAAGAAAAGAAACTACTATTATTACTGAAAATAAAAATGCATAAATTAAATTACAAAAAAATAAACAAAAAAGATACAATCCTTAAATTCCTTACAAAAACCTAAGGAAAACATGAGAATTACAAATGAAATGGCTTGGTATTTATAGGAAAATCTAAGGCTTCCACCAAACACTCCCAAAAATCCTCCACCAAACACTCCACCAAACATGCCACAAGACACTCCACAAACACTCACCCCCCAAACAATGCAAGCATGTTTTGTGGAAGTTTGACAATTATTAATTGTCATTTTCTATTTTTTTTTTTTTTTGATAATGACTTTAGTAATTACACAAAATATATTGGATTATTCGTTAATTTCGGTCTTGAAATCCTTGGAATTCAAAATATTTAAACTTTAAAACTTGTAGAGCTTTGAGTCTTCTTTAATCTTCACTTGAATCAGTACAATGGATATCGGATGAAAACTTTATGGCCAAAATACCAAACTTGCGCAAAATTGGAATTTAAGACTGCACTTCGTGACGCATACAGTAAATTTTCGTTTTTGACCTTTTTTTTATTTTCGGATTTCATCATTTTAGCCCTAAGTTGATTCCATTAAGTCCTAATATTATTTTTATCTTCAAAATAAACATAAACACATCAAACGTTTATAAAACCCGAGAAACTATACAAAATATTAAGTTAAATGAGTGGAAAATAGTGATATAATTACCACTCATCAGCAGCCTCTTATTGACCTCTATATTAGTCTTCTTAATAGCTAAACTCTCATTAAAAAGTTCGGCATAAGCTACCTGAAGACTATCCTAATCTACAGACTCATCAAGAGAGACTTCTGAATCAGCATCATTAACAACAATCTCTCTCTCATCAGTCACACTAGCAGTAAAGGCCATATAATTGCTCTTGTATTTAGGAGACTCATTAGAAGTATAGCCACCTTCTGAATCACTAAGAGAGGCTGCCATGGCTTTCTTGCCTTTAGCCCTAAGGTATGTGGGACACTTAGATCTAACATGCCTATATCCTTCACATTCATGGCACTGGATGGTATGGGGTCTCCTATCTCTATCCTCTCTAGACTCACTCCTGTTATGCCTACTCTCTGTAGGCCTATCCTCCTTATCCCTGTCACTACTATGGCCACTCTTCTTCAGTTTAAGAAATTTCTTAAACTTCTTAGCAAACAAGGCCAAATCATATAAGGGTATCGTCATCATCACTAGACGAACCATGAGCAACTTCCTTCACGATATTCATCGCTATAGTTTTGGGCTTTTGATACTCAGGAAGTTTCTTCTCATAAACCTGCAGTTTTCCTACGAGGTCATCTAAATTAAGCTGATCGAGATCAGTGCTTTCCTCGATGGCGGTGATTTTTGGTAGGAACTTATCAGGCAGTGAATAATAATTTTCCTAACTATGCTACTGGTAGGAATAGTCTCACTTAGGTTAAAGCTTGAGTTAACTATGTCGTTAATCTCAACATAAAACTCATCAAAGGTCTCATCATCTTTTATGTGGGCGACCTCAAACCTAATAGCAAGATCCTATAGTCTATTATTTTTAACTGATAATGTGCCCTTATGCACAGTCTCCAGGATGTCCCAAGCATCATTTGCTATCTCACACATTGAGATTCTCCTAAACTCAGCAGAACATACAGCACCATGTATGGCATTAACAGCCTTGTTGTTCATATTGCTAGCATAAAATTCGTTCTTGGTCCAGGTCAGTTTATCTTTAGGGGAAGAGACCCCATCAACTATAACTACGGGATGTTTCCACCCGTGTTCTACTGTCATCCAAACTCTCTCATCTAAGGACTTAAGGAACACTCTCATACGAACCTTCCAATATAAATATTCAGTTCCATTAAAAAATGGCGGACAATTTAAGGGTTAACTACGTTCCATAGCTAAAGGGTCAAGGATCAAGTTCAGGCTCTGATACCAATTGAAAATTTACGATAAGCCTAGGTTTTGACCTAATGCAGAATTAAACACAATAATCAAGACAAGTCCTGATTACTGTAACTATGGAATTATAATAGGCAATTATAATGTCAACCAACAACAATAAAATCCACAATATCAATTCAATGCAAAATATAAATTGCGAAAAATAAAAACAATCACACAAAATCAACACAATAATTTTGGTGACGAAGTGGAAAACTCGTGCGAGTAAAAAAAACCACTCCGGGTATCTCGGCTACCAGCCCAATCCACTACATAGAGAAAAACTTACAGCAATGGTCAAGACCTATGGTGGCAACTCCACCGACTCAAGTACCTATAGACTGCAAGAACTCAAAGAACTCCTCAAGCCCATCTCCCACGGTTTTCTTCAGAACCTCTGAAGTCTCTGAGTGAATCAGCTCTACAACTCTGAACGCCAGAACTCCGACTGCCAATCTTCCTCCTTGAGAACTCTGAAGGTTTCGGAAATTGGGTTTTGATATGTTGATGGTTTAACAAAGATCAATCTCACCACAAACTAAGAAGACAAGAAAAGAAAATAAGTCTTCAAGGTGAGAACAAATAAAATTGAAAACTAAGAATGTGTTTTTGGCTCAAAGGAATATATTTTCAACACTTGTGAATGTGGCTCAATGTTTGTTTATATAGGTAGGGCAAAGGGTTTCGTAGTGTTATTTTGGCTTAAAAAGTGTCTAAGAAAACCTACTTATGCAGGGACATTCGAACGCAGTTCAAGAGCAAAGTTTCTGCCTCGACAATGTTTGAACCCAAGTACGAACGCCAAACGAACGCGGATCGCATACTGGTTTTCAGGTGTAACTTAAAATGCTTGTAACTTTCTCGTCTCTTGGCCAAATCATGATTTCTTTATATGTACGCGATCGTCTTCGAGTTACTTTCCAATGAAACTAACCTATTGTCAATTGGAGCTCTAAATCTTATGGAATATGCAAAAGAGTAAATATTATTCTGAAATCTCTATCTCATGTTGTCCAAATACTTGTCCAATTGCTCCGAGATTTTCAAGACTCATTACAACTCAATTGAACTTGTTTTGTTATGACATTTCCAATAAAAATGGAACTAACAAGATGAATTTATTTTCTTTTATTTATTCAAAAGTATATCAGCACAACACATATCTGCACTTTAACTCTAGGTAAGCTAGAACAAAGATGCTTAACAAAATAAAAATGTACATCGAATTATCTTATAATGCATTAAGAACAAATAGAGTCGGCTCTGAGATTTGGGAGATCCTCATTCGAAGTTATTAATATATAGCATTTAAAATGATTTGGGGGCATGATTTTGTTTTTGATTAATAAAAGAGAAAATAATGAAGACTATCTATGTTAATGAGATGCGTTTGAGTTGTTAATATCTTCTTTTCTTTTAACAAAATAAAGATAACAAACAAAACAAATAATAATTAAAATAGGGTTCTAAATTTTATCAAGAATAGAGTCTTAAGTAATAGCCTACGATGCCTACCTTCAGGCCCATAGAACAAACTGTTAAAGGATCATAATTGGACATTGAAAATTCGGGGTTATCCTAAGTTCTGACCCTATGCGGAATTTAAATACAATAAGCAGGACAAGTCCTCTTACTGCTACTATGGAATTGCAACAGGCAATTTAACAAATCAACCAACTAAAAATAATAAGCAACAAAAAAAATCAATCACACAAAATTCAACACAATGATTTTGGTGACGAAGTGGAAAACTCTTCCGAGTAAAAAAACCACTCCGGGTATAGGCTACCACCCGAATCCACTATATCGAGAAAAACTTACAGCGATGGTCAAGACCTATGGTGGCAACTTCACCGACTCAAGTACCTCTATACTGCAAGAACTCAAGGAACTCCTCAAGCCCGCGACCCACGGTTTTCTTCAGAACCTCTGAAGTCTCGGAGTAGATTATATCACCAATGACGCCGGAACTCCGACTACCAAACTTCCTCCTAAAGAACTCTAAAGGATTGGGGAATTTGGGTTAAGTTGTGTTGGAGGTTTATCAAAGAATGGATTTCACCATTAACAAAGAAGACATAAGATTCAAAGAGTCTTCAAGGTGAAATCAAAGAGAGTTGAAAGCTTTGAGAGTGTTTGGCTCAAGAGAAATATGCTTCAACTCACTAGAATGGCGGCTAAGGGTTATATTTATCGGTAGGGTGAAAACCTAGGGTTTTGCAGGCCAAAAACGCGTTCAGATCGCAGTCGCGTTCGAACGCTTACTAGAACGCTACACGAACGCGCCCTTTCTGTGAAGACATGTTCGAACGTCAATAGAACGCACAACGAACGTGAGCTCTCTGGAATGCTCCCCTTCGAACCCCACAAGAACGTGCCTCGAACGTTTGCTCTCTAGAATGCTCCCGTTCGAACCTAATAAAGAACGTGCCACTAACGCCACACGTTCGAACCCACAAATGAACGCAGCACTAACGCCAATCGTTCGAACACTGCAACGAACGCACCACGAATGCATGTCTGATGCACAGCAGCCAGAAACCAGTCCAATTGCACAAAGATCTTCATGAAAGATTACAACTCAATTGAACTTGTTTTGTCACGGATACATGCCAATAAAAAAAGTGCTAACAGACATGGCAATGCAAAAGCAAAACGATAAGATTCTATTATATCGTAATTTCATTTACATGGTCCATGCGTGAGTCAATTATTTCATATTCTTTCATAATTTAGTTCGACTTTTTATGTATGATGATGGAGATTTTTTATTTTAAGGGGAAATCCCGTTGATGAATCCTTATTGAAGAATCTGAATCCTCGAGCAAAACATCTAATAATGGCAACAGCAAAAGCTCAATAATATTATCATTTTGGTAAGGTTATTAATCTTGCCAATGATCCAAAAATTAAAAATGAAATATAATGACGTGTGACATTTATGTACATTTGGTGGAGTGTTAGATGTTAGTAGTAATACTATTATAAAAATGTTCCACCATAATGTTAACGCCCACAAAATCATAATCTCACAATATGATATTATTTATAATTAATTTATACTCTAATGTTTGTTATAAAATTTATAAGTTAGTTTATATTATCTAACAATATTCTTTACTAAACACACTATTTATCTTCTTATATATATTGATTCAAAGGTATTTAAAAAATGTATTTGGTGTTATCCCACTATGCAGATTTGGACTAAAGGATTATCCTCAAATTCCTCTTTAAACGATCTCAATTCGCACTTAAAAGTTTTCTTTCTTATTTTCAAGATTCGTATTGGATTTTTAACTTCTTTTTTTTTTTTAAATTACTAAACTTCGGATTTAAGTGTCCTTTCTTTTATTTCTTTTATTTTCATAAGGTTATTTTGTAATATCCAACTATATTCACCACCATCATTGCAAGCCTCCAAAGAACTTTAGGTGGAAGATTGACAATAATGCACCACCGTTAGAAATTGAAACAAACCACCAAAATAGCTTTAGGTGGATTTATTATTTTGTTGACTTTTGAACCATGTATTTTCCTACAGATCATTTGAGAGCTCAATTCATCTCAAACATAAGGCTTTAAGTAAATAAAGCTTTGGGAGTGTAGAGAGAAGTGAGGTTTTTGTAAAGTTTCCAATACTTGTAAATTCTATTATTGTAATAATAGAATTCGGTTTTTCCTCAGAAACACTCTTCAAATATCAGAGAATCACAACAAGTGGTATCAGTAGATTGGGGTCGTAAAATCGAAAACAGAACACAAGTTTAGAAAATTTTCAAAAATCACTTTTGAGTATACCATCAACTTTTTCACGTCAAGATGAGCCCAATAGTATTTTTTGGAGATTGAACGGAGGTCCAGGGAGCCCGCACGCACAAACTAGAAGACTGTTCACGCGCCACCACTCTCATCACTGGCCTCACGTGCGTCTGAAGGCTGAAGATGCTAATGTGTCAACCACGTCAGCACACAGTTAACGTACAATCGGTGCATAGTCAGTATCCACGTCATCCCTGGTTCACGATCCACGTCAGCACCACGTTAGCTACCATATCAACACATATGTCCAGTTAGTCGCCATGTCCGCAGACACATATCTGCCACGTCACATGACACATCATCAGCCACGTCATCTGCAACATCAATAATTTGATCTAGTCAGCGGTTATGTCACCTGCCACATCGGCATTCCTAATAAATTTCTTTGAGTCCCATGAAGTCTTTGAAATTTATATTTTAGCCCTATAAGTTATAAAAATTTACAAATCGGCCCCGAGTCGGTTTTGGACCAACGAATTATCAAATCCACCATTTTCGACCATTCCGGACACAATAATGACCTCCGAATTATGAAAATCAGCCTCAATTTTATCTTATTTTATTTTAAACTTTAAACTTAAAATATAAATGGAAGATTCCTCTTGTAATGCAATGATCAAGCTGACAGCAACCAATTACTCCTTCTGGAGGCCTCGGTTGATAGATTTTTTACACTGTAAAGATCTGTTCAATATTATCGAGATAAAGGGAGTGAGACCAGAATCTGTTAAAGAGTATGACTGGAATTAACTCAATAACAGAATTTTAGGTCAGATTAGGCAGTTGATCGGACACAGTGTCTTTCATCACGTAACACATGATATAAATACTTATGAAATGTGGATAAAACTGGAAGAAATATACCGAGCAAAGATAGTTCGGAATAAAGCCTTAATAATGAGGAGTTTGGTGAACCTGAAGTTACGGAGTGAGACTTCCGTTGCAGAACACACTAAAGAGTTCCAAAGCCTGTGAACCAGTTGGTTGCAGTATACATGCAACTGAAAGATGAAGTTCAAGCACTCATACTACTCAGTTCTCTTCCTGATAGTTGGGAGACATGGTGGTTACTCTTAGCAATTCGCTTCCAGGAGAAAAACTTACCTTGCATATGGTAAAAGATGTCATGTCAAATGAAGAGACCAGAAGAAAAGACGTGGGCACATATCAGACACAAGCCCTTGTCATGGAGAATCAAGGAAGACAACGAGATAAAAATCAAGGTAGTGAGAGAGATAGAAGAAAAAGTAGAGGCAAATCCACATATAGAAGAAAGCCAATTTATAAGTGCTACTATTGTGGCATAAAAGGCCACTTGAAGAAAAATTACAGAAAATTACAACAAGAGCAGGGTCAACACAATTTCCAGTCGAAAAACAATGATGCAGAGACACTATTACTTACCCCAAGAGATGTAGCTATTTGCTCTAATAAGGAAGAAGCATGCCTTCACACCACAACTCAAGATGTTGAGTGGGTAGTGGATATTATAGCATCTTACCATATCACCCCTCAAAAAAAAAATTTACTTGATATGGCATATCTGATAAATAGAATATTTATAATTAAAAAAATAATATTTGTATAAAATGTTGACAAAATAACATACAAAATTATGTTGTTTTAGTTATTTGGAAAAAAAAAATTACTAAAGAAACCAAAATTACATTGTTTTGTATATTATTTTATCACAGTTTTGTCACTATTTTATATATATATATATATCATTATTCTTTATAAATTTACTAATTCATTGATTGATTAGAATTAAAAGTATCAAGAAGAAAAAATGATGTTTGCACAATAATTTTGTTCATATATCTAGAAAGTACATTTATTCCTTTTTGTATTTTATGATTTTCCAATTGTGCACGTATGATTCTTATCCAAGAAGTAGATATTTGCAATGGCAATACTAGTGGATCTCGGTAATGAAATCATGCATATCACACGGAGGCAGAGGTAAATATATGCGAGTGGAGCAATCGTCTCTCTCTGTTCAATCCAAAATTTTATTAAAATATCTCATATAAATTGATGAAAAATTTGATTTGTTAATGAAATAATTTTGATTTATTCCACTAAAATGAAAAGTATCTATCAATTTTTATAAAAATTAAATTTTGCTCTCACTAAATCAAAATTCTAACTACTCCACACTTGTATATGTCCGTGCTTCATTACAAATCTACCTTGACCACATTGCTTTTGTTTGTAGGCCTTGGTCTTTAATATTCTCTCCAAGAATACCTCCATTGAAATTGTATAAAAGGGCAACTTCCAGCTAGTCCTGCAATCCATTATCACATTGCCAGATTCACAACACTCAGCATATAAATTTATAGCTTCAAGTTACATATAAATACTATCAATGGCAATCCCATTTGGTTCTGGTGCATTGCTGATTTTAGGTCTTGTCATGGGATTGGCTCAAGCTACGGAAGCAGCTCGAGCTTTCTTTGTGTTTGGTGATTCACTTGTTGACAGTGGCAACAACAATTACTTGGCCACCACTGCTCGAGCTGACTCACCGCCGTACGGCATTGATTACCCGACTCGTCGTCCCACCGGAAGATTCTCCAATGGCCTAAACATTCCTGATTTTATCAGTTTGGTTCATTTTAATTCATCTTGTTCTTCAATTTTAGTGGTGTTTTTTCTTCAGGGAAAAGCTCTACGGGTTCAAAAAAATTTCATAATTACTCATTAGATTTTTTTTTTTTTTTTATATATAATTACCCTCAAGTCCCTCCTATCATGTTCCAACAATAAATGATCGTTTGTGTATTTTATTATATACTGTTAATACTTAATGACTTAATGGGTAAATTCAAAAAAAAAATTAAGGACTTCTGATAGTAATTATGAAAATTTAAAAACCTAGAGAGAGCATTTTTCATTATCTTCATATATTATTTAGTAAACTTGTTATTATTAAAGGTAAGAGGGGTTGGCAAAGCCCAAACTCACATGGGGGCATATTGTTTAGTAACTGGCTAGCTAGCACGTTAATATTAGTGTGTTTGTGTATATATTCAGGTAAGGAACTTGGCTCCCAATCTGTATCTTAATTTGGTACTCTCTTTAATTTGCTCTCTAGACTAAGTTTGTAACACTTAACATCCAAGACATGTGAAAGTGGGGTGAAAGAGTCCCCACATCAAGAATTGCTGGCCCTTATCAAATTTCAAGCCATATGGATTCATATGGATCAGAAGCTCTTGGTGATTTCTTTTAAGCTTGAATGACTGGAAAGAGAAATTGTTGAATAGGTCTGACTTCAGGTGCACGACTGAGCCGCGGCTTTTACAATGCCATTTTGGGACTCCATTTTGCCGATAATTAGACATGATAATGCATAAACAAAACACTATAAGAACAGACAAGTTTCACATGCTAGGCAGGCAATGAAATAGACATGAGACGATCTGTGACATTCTTCTTATCTCTATTCAATAACATATCCTGATAAAATATTTGATGTTTTGTATTACATAATTGAATAATGCCAATGATTAAGATTTTTTTATATCATAATTTCATTTACATGGTCCATGCATGAGTCAATTATTTCATATTCTTTCATAATTTAGTTTGACTTTATATGTATGATGATGAATTTCTTAGTTTAAGGGGAAATCCCTTTGATGAATCCTTGTCGAAGAATCTTAATCATCAAGCAAAACCTCTAATAATGGCAACATCAAAAGCTCAATAATATTATCATTTTGGTGTAATCTAGAGCAGTAAATGATCTTGAGTATAAATGATTTGGAGTTTGAATTCCATTCACATGTAGGATGATTATTGAAATTTATGAATTTAATTCAACTTAAAAATCAGATTGAGAATAGAGAGTTGTACATTATTTATATTTTATGTTCATTAATTTATTTTCGACGATATTGAATATTTTGATGCTTGTTATATTGATAGATAATGTATGTCCACTCATGCATGAGATTGATTATAATACCGTATTGAAAAATATGGCCTAATTCAACCCAACAATAATAATAACTAAGATTATAGCATGTGTAATTTGTCATATATTTTCAATTTCTTAAATATTTAAATTCGTTATACTTAAAATAATTAAAGTCAGCCATCTCTATCGTTGTGATAGATTTGGTCCATTAAGATTTTGTTGTCTTCCATGATTAGTCAGCCACAATAATTAAGCATGCGGTGGCAGACTGATATTTTAACAATTTTTAAAATTTAGAACTTATTTTTTAGACGTTTTTATAATAGATTATTTTCCTTTCTCAGAATTTTAACATAAAAGTGGTCGTTTTGTGGTGGGAAAAATGAGTATAACCCTCGTATCTTTAAAAATAAAATAAAATCCCATATTATTATAACAAAATTCTCTAATAATAAATATAGTAATCGGGTTGTCCTATCCCTTCCGAGTAGCATCTCATCCCATCCCAATTATTATTCGAGATGAAAAAACCGTCTCAAATCCCGATATTTGAATGGGGACGAAAAATCATCCCGAATCTAAATTAATGGTGCGGAATTTCAAATCATGATCGGATCGGGAATCAGGACATTTTAAGCTAAAATTCGAGATTCATGACAAAAAACATCGTAAATCCCAGCACAAATTTTTTATTTGAGACAATGTATCGTCCAGAATCCAGACAAAAATTTTCATTATGTATGAAAAATCATCTCGAATCCCGGATTGAATGAGACAGGATCAAGATCGGTATTCAGGGTTTTTTACTAACCCAACCGGATAGCTTTATTGAAAGAGTGCTTTTAGAAGGCATGAGGGTTTTGTTTAATTTTTAAATATCATAGGGATTTCAATTAGTTTTGTCAAATATCATGTGGATTATGCTCATTTTCCCTTTGAAGTGATGATGAGATTTTTTTAATAAAATTTTCTATATTAAGATGTTAAAGAGTATTATAAAAACTACGGTGATATAGATGTAATATTTTATTATTATATTTTTATAAAATTTTATATTTTACTACTATATATTTATAAAATCTTACATTTCACTAATATATTTTTATAAACTCTTGTAATTTATTATTATATCTTTAAAAATGTCACATTTTACTAACTATAAAATGTAAATGAAATGTCGCAAATATAAAATTTTATAAAGATATAATAATAAAATGTTATCCTCAAAAGCTGTAAGGTTGAGTTTAGTATAGGGTATTGTATTGCGAGTATAAGATAGCTTATAAATTATGGGGAAAAAATTTATAGTATAAGATAATATAGAAAAATAATCTCATGTTATAAAATTATAATAATGTGAGAGTACAAGTTAGTGTTTACTGTGTATTTGGTGTAACTTTTAAATGCTAACTTATAAGCTCACAAACTCTACACCAATTGATTCCCAAGTACCAAATTGTCATTTAACTTATTTTGTTGTAATATCACATTTATATCTCACTGTACATAGTGTACGGTACATTCTGTTTGTTAGAGTTTGTTATTATTTGTTGTTGGCTATTTTTCGTTCCAATGGTAATTTTAGAAATCTACACCTCGAACAAAACTATTCCAAACAGTGAATTCATTTGGTTAGTAGGGAACCCAAAATAAACTTGCCAAGCAAACAAGAAAAACACAGATATTTACGTGGGTCAGCGAAGAGTGGCTCCAGCCTACGTCCACGGGAAAAATGGGGGAGTGTTTGTATTACTTTCGTGGTAAAAAATAACCAGATTTACAAATCTCTCAAGTGTCGGGCTGCGACCAGCTCTCTCCCTCTATTACTAGTTTGGAAGTCCTTGTTTTTTACAAGTAATCAAATGTGAAAATTGTTAACCCTCGAATCTATGGCTTCAATCCCTTATTATAGGCTCCCAAATTCACGGTTCCACTAACCTATGATGTCAGCTTATGTCACCATATCATTGTCGCCTCGTGATCCTTTTCCCCAACCACTCAACAAACATTTATTCTAACATTTGACTCAACCACCCATTGTCAATAAAAACCTATCATTCCAACCTTTTGACCACTGCCACTTGTTCTGTTGACATGACACCCTACGGTTCAACCAATCAAATGTTATTCCATCTGGCAGAGTCTTTTCCCAAGGAGAGCCGTTGAAAAATTCATGTCACATCAGTCTTCTAGAAGTCTAAACTTCAAAGTATGACATACGTCATATACGTGTAAGTATAAAATATCATGGCCTCAACCCCGATCCCCGAGTTGACATGCCAATGTGAATGGTGCGGGATCAAATCTCTTCCAACTTCCTCAACAGGGTCGGTCAGTAAGCATGACCCCCTCGGGTCGGCTTCTACAAGTACTCAAATACTACCAAATCAAGTTTTTCTCTTTTACTGGCCGGGTCGGTATCCCAATTCCTCTTCACTGGCTAGTCATGTCCTTGGTAAAACTCCATCGTATATTGGACTCGGGTTTCTCATCTGACTTCAACCTCTCTGGGCCCCCGTCATTCTTTTATGGCTAAGTACAAATCCTATGATGCCCCTCTTTGGTATTCAAGCTTCCTCGGGGTGAAAACCATCTTCAACATTTGTCCCCTAGTTATCGATATCAACCAGTTAGTATTTTGGTGTCGGGAACTTCAAAAAAAAAGGTGGCAGCGGTCGGGCCTGTGTCCTCGGGTTGCAGCTCGTTTGCTCATTGGGTTATGAAGGTACACATATCGCGAAAGATTCCCTTTTTGTAATGATTGCCTCTCTTTCATCACCATGCTCCTAGGGTTTCTGAATCGTCCCGAGGAAAATGTAAAGGTATGAAGGTCTTCCTTAAATGTATGTCACATCCATTAGAAATTCTTTTTGCCTCGTCTCCCTGAGATTCCAACCGAGCTCGTGGCTTCTATATGGGGCTTTCATTTGATTTCAACGGTCGAGATCTCATTCACATGTGTCATTGATCCTATATACTTGTTTCAATCCGATGGTCAAACTGTTAGTGTTCCTAGAACATGCCAATGATCTAATAAGCATGAAAAACATTTAATATGATCATTATATGGTGCGGAATAAACTTACAATGAATGGATAGAGCTTTAAAATTTTTGAGAGGGTGAACTCCAAATTCCAACCTTTTGATGATTCCAAGCTTTTGAGTAGTTTCCCTATCACCTTTGTTAACTTCCAAAGTGCTAGCTTTTGTTGATTTGAAAGCAAATCCAAGAGAGAAATGGAGGAGAGGAATTCGGCCACATTAGGGAGTTCTCTAGGGTTTTTCAAATTTTCATCTAATGAAAAGTGTGTGTTACAAAAGTGTAGAGAGCCTTTTGTTATTCACCTTTTGGTAAAACCATTTCACTTTACCCTAAACTTGGTAGGTGTGGGTAAATGGTTTTTCAAAAAGCAAAACAAGGTAGTTGGGTGGTAGGTACACCTACCACACATGGCCCCCTACATATTTGAATTCAAAATTCAAATATCTCTACGAACATTTGCCGCGGCTCGGTTCCGTTTAATCCGATTAAACGAACTTCCGTCGTTAAATAATTAAATATAATTTAATTAAATATCGATGCCTCGCAAATATATTACGAATATCGTTTACGAATTAATTCTAAATTAATTCATTCATTCATATCTAAGTCCGTCTTTAATTTCGTAACGAAATCCAATTCGTATTAATATATCTGATATATTAATTTTAGCCCATTCAAATAAATTAAATAGAAAAATCAAATTTAACTATAAAATTTATTTTATCGATTAATTCCAAATTAATCGCGTTCTCTCTCTACCGAACACATTTAATCCCAGATTAAATAAAGCTCTAATTAATCCCAGATTAATTTTCTCTCTCTCTCTATATTAATCCCAGATTAATTTATGTCAACTATCATCGGTGAATCTTTGGGAAGCGACCCAAGAGACCTCTGGATATGTTGGCAGTAAATCTGGTTATCGGACTATCTGATTAAGTGCGTACCTCGTACCACGTGCTAACCGATTTACAAGACATGGTTGGCTTCTAGCAAAGCACCGTGCCTGGTTGGCTTCTAGCAAAGCACCGTGCCTTCCCAATTCTCCAGAAATATTCTTAATGGAATATATAATCTATGTCAGGCGTAGTATACGTAGTATTGCGTATTGCGATCCAGTATCGGATTGTCACGTGCTAGACCCGGGGCTCGAATGTGTCTGCCCCGTACGAAGTACATGTTGGATGTCTGGTAACTAGTCTCTATAATCGGACATACATGACCTAGTCATAATATCCCGATGACTACAGTACTTAAGAGCACTAGTACCGTATCCTACGTGACATCATCTCCACTATGACTGGAGTGATACTTCCGTCTTGACATCACACCCAATACACTACGATTCTCGATATACCCAGCAGAGGCGTACATAGAACCTGTTAAAGCACTGGATGACCAAAACTAAAGCATACCGATTGTCGCAAGTATTAGCGATGCAAGTCTCAGGTTAAGACCAAATACACCTACCCTGATTTCGGACTTCCATAGACATATAGTCATACCACCAATGGAATTCCGAGGGGTCTATCCAGAGCGAAGCTGTTTTCCGTACCATCGGTAAAACACAACCTCCTATTACACTTGCATGAGTATCCTATATCCAAATATATAAGAACTATGCCGTTATGATCTCACATAACACGCACAAGTGTAATACTAGTCTATTCCGCATTATCGATGTCCAGTCTCGATAATACTACGACTATGGATATTTAATGATTAATCCTTCGTGGACTGATACTGTCTCATATCATCTCAATCCAGGAACTAATCATAAGGACCTTCTATCATTTATACATCTAGGTGATCTAATCACAAATGATAAGAGTGCAATCTCCTTGTCACATAGTTAATTTGCACAACAACACCATGATCTGTACAAATAGTGACGCTATGGGTCATAATTGTCCAACAATCTCCCACTTGGCATATAGCCAGTCACTCGAGTGTCTTACACCCGAACTATGTACGGTTCGCTCAAACTGCTGAGGAAAGGCTTTCGTCAGTGGATTTGTATGATTATTGTCTGATGCAATTTATTCGATCATCACATCGCCACGATGTATGATCCGAACGAATCAGATGAATAGTCGAAGTATATATCTGGATCTTTGATGAGACCATTAATTCTTTAGTCTGCGCTGTAGCCTAGCTCAGCTGCTAACAGAACTATATCTAATCTAATCAGATTTGTTAATGACCCAGATGGCTTCTATTGCTGCCTCAGCTGCAGCAATGACCCGTAATTGTTGTTTATTCGGTAACAGTATCTTGCTTGAAATATTTCCAGCTCATTGTTCCGTTATTCAAACTGTATTGTACCGTTGTTTTTATCGGTTAGAAAACTTACAGCAGTGATCCCAGTAACTTCAAGTTCTCATTCTCCATAGTTTAAGACATCATCCTTAGTTCTATAAGATACTAACGAATGTTCTTAATATCAATCCAGTGACTATCACTTGGATTGATCCGTTTGTGACTCCATATGCTCAAAGCGTATGAGACACCAGGTCACGTACATTTTTCAATGTACGAGTTCTCAGAGAGTGTTAACAACTTTAAATCTATCCCAATAGATCTTTATTCCTAGAATAAAGGTTGTTTCTCCCAAGAATTCTACGGAGAATTTTCATGAAAGCCAAGCTTTCTCCGATTGTAATATGGGAATATCATTTCCAAGAAATGACATATCATCATTATTTAGGACATCATTGTCAGTGCGCTCCCACTAACCTCCTTATATACACAAGCATAATATTTGTTTTGAATCAAATCATACACCATTATGATTACATCAAAACGCTAGTTCCAAGAACCCAATGCTTACTTCAATCCATACATGGATCGAATAACCTGCAAACCTTGTTTGCTAGTTTTGGTACGACAAAACCGTCAGGATGTACAACATCCTCCAAAAAGGTTTCCTTTTCAGGAAAGAGATTTTCCCGTTCAGCTGCCATATTTCATAATTGAAACATGGAGCATCAGTAAGCATTATCCAAATGGATTTAACCTGGCAACAGGTAAAAGATCTCGTTGTAATCAACGCAATGTTGATAACGATACCTTTCCGCTACAAGCCCAGCTTAGTACGTTGGTATGCTGCCATCCACGTATGTCTTCCTTGAAGACCTATATAGTACCAATAGGCACAATGCCTTGCGGTACAACAACTAGTGTCCAAACATAGTTGATATACATGGAATCCATTTTGGACTCATGGCACTTTGCCATAATAGGGAGTCGATACCTTGTATCACTTCATCATATGTAGTCAGTTCGTATTCCTCAATAAGATTGACATCTTTTTGAGGTGAGATCAGAAACCCATACCCAGGTTGTTTTCAGACTCTCTCCGATCTACGCGGTTCTTGTGTATTAAAAGATTATTGGTACAGTTTCATCCTTGATGAACTGTTTGTGTTCCATTAAGGACTTGGTGCTTTGAATAGTATTGCTCCGATTTTCATCGAGTTTTACTATCCTCCCACTTACCACTACATATCGGTATTCCTCTTAGGAAAACCGCATGGCAAGCAACAATTAAAATTGTTCTCTTGTGAGATGTATAAGTACTATACTTTGGTTTCCCTATGATAACCTACAATTGGCACTTGTCCATTTTGGGTTCTTGTTTGGTATCATCCAACATATGCCTAGCATTCCCAAATCATCAGGAGTGAGAAAGCCTAGTTTCTTTCCTATTCATATCTAATATGAAATCTGTCAAATAGATTTTCATGGAACCTTATTCAAAATAAGTATTTCGCTGTTAAATGCTTATCCTTTGAAGGAAAATGGTAGCTCAGAGCGACTCATGATTAACCTTATCATGTCCAACAAAATTTGGTTTCTCCGTTCGGACACACCGTCAAATTGACGTGTTCCGAGAGGAGTCATTATTGAAAGAATACTATACTCTTTCAAGTATTTGAGAAACTTATTGCTTAAGTATTTTCATCATGGTCAAACCGTGATGTTTTAATACTTTATCCGATATGTTCTTCTATTTCGTGTCGAAACTCCAAAAGTTTCCGATTTGTGTTCTTCAAAAGAAACATAACCATAACGCGATGCTACATCCGTAAAGGTCACGAAATATTCATATCCACCTCTAGCCTAGCTAGACATGGGCCCACTTACGTCACTATGAACAAGGGCTAATAGATCTGTGAAACTTACCTTTTTACCAAGTAAAGGTGTTTTAGGTACTTTACCTAATAAACTAGATTCGTAGACATCATTTGAATGGAATCAAATCCGTCCTAGTATCCACTATTCAAAAGTGTGGATATACGAGTCTTGTTTAATGTGTCCCAGACAGCACTGCCACAAATAAGTCTCATCTGATCAAATCAGTTTGAGCTACTTGTTTGTCATGTTATATGTTTGAGATTTATTTATATTCAAAATATAAATACTGTTATTCACATCTAATGTGTTTATCTCAATATCATCTTTATATAATAAAACACTTTAGTGTTCTAGAATATAAAGGCACACTCGCAACGAGTTATACTCGATATAGAGATAATGTTTATAGTCAAACTAGTTACATTATAACATTTTCCTAATTTAAGTACACAACCAAAGGGTAGTTCCTAAACTTAGGTATCTACGGTTGAAACAGCGAATGTCGTCCCGTTTCCAATTCACAGATTAATCTCATCTGAAGTCAGTATCCTGCTCACAGCAGATTCTGCATATCAATGCATATTTATGTATCACACTAAGTATCTAAAATCCAATTTTAATACTAGTAGTGAACATATTTATGACAAACATATTTGAAGTTAGAACCTTGTCATGTCTTCTATTCCTTCATGTCTGCTTTGTCCATACGGCAGTCATGCTTCAATGACCCCGTTTGCCACAAGTTAGGCAGACATCTTGGGATATGTCATTTATCTTCCTAGAAGATTATAATGATTTTTCCTTTGCCCTTTTCATATTCCAGAAGTCTTTGGCCAAGCCTTGGCCTTCTAGAATATTGAAGTAAGGTGCGCCTTGCGCTTCTTGCCATATTGCAAACTTTGGCTTTGGCTCCTTGAGCATAGCCATTAACTCTCCAAGAGTTAGTTATTGCAATTTAATACTTGTAAGATCTAAGAATAGATCTATGAAAATCCTTCAATTTCTTTATCATACTTCAAAGATCTAATCCTTAGTTCTGATTAAGAAATTAAGGAGTCATTACGACAAGTATAATGAATTAAGCACTAAAGTTATCATCACATGAATCTTCCAAAGATCATGCTCTACTATTTTCTTAACTCTGAGCTTAGGCCTAATATGTTTTTTTATCAAATAAAGTAACTTATTAGTTTCAAGGACCATCCTGAAATTTTATTCCCAATTTGAAAATTAAAGTCGTTTAAACACATTTTCACCCAGGATTTATGTTTTAAACACTAGTCTTTCAGATTATCTTGATTCTAATAGTCCAACTATTTAATCAACGATTTCAGGTACTATTTATTATAATGATTACTATAGTCCAACCATTTAATCAATTATAATTAAATTGGTTAATTCAATTATATTGATTACTATAATCTAATTATAAAATCAACCATTAATTGAATAGTTTGAATTACAGTCCAACTGTTTATTAAAACAACAATTAAATATTAGTCCAACTAATAAATAATATATATTTGACGAATGATATTTGATTGAGCGCGTATGGCAAGTAATTAAACGAATATTGCAAATTTAATTCTCGCCTCCCAATATTTTTCGTCGAGCCTCTAACCCTCTGTCGAGTACTCGGGAAACCCAGTTTCCTAGTGGGCTAGGATCCCGTTAAACAACACACAATCTTGACTTTGGCCAACAAATTGTATGATACTTAACTAGGTAGATCTCTAAGATCAATTGGATCCCATCCAGTTCCTAGATCCAGTAGGTGGACATCCAAGTCCGAAACATATATCTTATATATGCCAATATATCGAATATATTACCTAACCTTTTTCCTCTGAATCAACTAAGCCTTGGCTTTGGCACAACAAACTTAATGATCCCAGTTAAGCGGAACCCATTGACATGGAAAGCTTCGTAATCAATGTCGATGGACAAGAAGTGATCTTGACTTTGGCCAACAAATAACGACTTGGACAAGACACCGATATGGAACAAAACTCTCATTATTCAAACACATCCGCAATTGACAAAGGTCTTGACTTTGGCCAACAAACCAATGCCAACTTTGGATCTTGAGTAAGAATCACTCAACGGAAGGAAAAACGCTTAATATGTTTGAGGTTTTTCGCGTGCAAATTGGCAACCAATTTATTATCTTTGTTAAGGCCTCATCATCATACACCCTTAAACATGCATTCTAAATACATAATAAAGCGCGTATAAATAAATAAATTAATAATGATATGCGGATGGATATCTCACAAATTGTTCCTAGAACAAATCACTTCATTTCCTCTCTCTGGCTAGAACTATTCTAATTCTACCCAATTACAAAATACAATAAAGAAACCTCATTTACATTGAGGGGAATAGGTGAGAAGAGAAATACAATGAGAAAGGAGATAAAAGGTTGGACACGTAGGTCCAATTTAATAATTCTAAACTTATTACAACAATTTCCAAAACTGCCCTTGCCCTTCTAATATCCATCCGATATACATTATTCATACAACACATTCATGTATTCATACAATCATGTTATTCAATCAATCTAATCCTATTAATTAATCTTTGAATTAATGACCATATAATGTTCATACAACTATTTGATTTGCGTGAGTCAAACTCGTTTAAGAATAAATACTCAAAGTAAGTATTCTTGAATTATATTGAACTACAACTTTAAATCCAATTTATTTGTATTCAATACAAATTCCAATTTAATTCCAAATTAAATATATACACTTACTTATAAGCCTTAAAGACTTGGATTCCAAATCCAATCTTAATGGGTCTCAAAGGCCCAATAACAACCAATGTCATTTTAATTAAAGTCCAATAGGCTTTTAATTAATTCTTAAGGCATGGGCTTTGGCCATAATGGGTCAAACCCAAAATGTCAAGGCCCAATAGGAATCACCATATTGCCTACAAATTAATTTAGGCCCATAAGGCCCAATTAAATTCTTTAAAGGGCCAATTGATGTATTTGGACTTTATGGAATTGGTTTTGGGCCCAATTGGATCCAATCCAAAAGTCCAAAACCAAACTTAGTCAAAACAAGCCCATTAAGCCCAAATACACACTTTTAGCCCATTACATAATTAAAGGCTTATTAACATAATTATAATATTCTAAATATCACAATTATTTTAATTAAAGTGTATTAGCCATGATTAATTAATTAAACTCAATATTTCCAAATACCAATTAACTTAATTAATCATGCTTAATCCATTAATTCATGCTCAACACAAATTGAAGCCAAAATACATCATTTCATGCTCAACACAAATTGAATCCTAAATTCATCATTTCATGCTCAACATGCTCTTTGATTTTAACATAAACATTATTGACTTTGATTCTAATCCAATCAAACCAACAATCAACATTTAAACATGCATTTAAACACATCATTTCATGTTACAAAAAACTGCAGTGCATTACAGTAGCATATTCGGCCATGCTAAGATTTTTCTAATTTTTGATATAATCAATTTATTTCAAATCTAATCATGCACAACTCTAAGTTGACATAATCTAAGCATGCTCAAATCATCAATTTGAAGAAATCATGCTCAAAACATAAAAGCCCCAAATTTTAGTATCATGAACCCTAAAATTTTCATGCTTAAAATTGGCTCTTGATACCATTGTTAGTGTTCCTAGAACATGCCAAGGATCTAATAAGCATGAAAAATATTTAATATGATCATTATAAGGTGCGGAATAAACTTACAATGAATGGATAGAGCTTTAAAATTTTTGGGAGGATGAACTCCAAGTTCCAACCTTTTGATGATTTCAAGCTTTTAAGTAGTTTCCCTATCACCTTTGTTAACTTCCAAAGTGCTAGCTTTTGTTGATTTGAAAGCAAATCCAAGAGAGAAATGGAGGAGAGGAATTCGGCCACCTAAGGGAGTTCTCTAGGGTTTTTCAAATTTTCATCTAATGAAAGTGTGTGTTACAAAAGTGTAGAGAGCCTTTTGTTATTCACCTTTTGGTAAAACCATTTCACTTTTACCCTAAACTTGGTAGGTGTGGGTAAATGGTTTTTCAAAAAACAAAACAAGGTAGTTGGGTGGTAGGTACACCTACCACACATGGGCCCCCACATATTTGAATTCAAAATTCAAATATCTCTACGAACATTTACCGTGGCTCGGTTCTGTTTAATCCGATTAAACGAACTTCCGTCGTTAAATAATTAAATCTAATTTAATTAAATATCGATGCCTCGCAAATATATTACGAACATCGTTTAGGAAATCCAATTCGTAACGAAATCCAATTCGTATTAATATATCTGATATATTAATTTTAGCCCATTCAAATAAATTAAATAGAAAAATCAAATTTAACTATTAATTTATTTTACCGATTAATTCCAAATTAATCGCGTTCTCTCTCTAACCGAACACATTTAATCCCAGATTAAATAAAGCCCTAATTAATCCCAGATTAATTTTTTCTCTCTCTTTATATTAATCCCAGATTAATTTAAGTCAACTATCATCGGTGAATCTTTGGGAAGCGACCCAAGAGACCTCTGGATATGTTGGCAGTAAATCTGGTTATCGGATCAGATTAAGTGCGTACCTCGTACCACGTGCTAACCGATTTACAAGATATGGTTCGCTTCTAGCAAAGCACCGTGCCTACCCAATTCTCTAGAAATATTCTTACTGGAATATATAATCTATGTCAGGCGTAGTATACGTAGTATTGCGTATTGCGATCCAGTATCGGATTGTCACGTGCTAGGCCTGGGGCTGAAATGTGTCTGCCCCGTACGAAGCACATTTCAGATGTCTGGTAACTAGTCTCTATAATCGGACATACATGACCTAGTCATAATATCCCGATGACTACAGTACTTAAGAGCACTAGTACCGTATCCTACGTGACATCATCTCCACTATGACTGGAGTGATACTTCCGTCTTGACATCACACCCAATACACTACGATTCTCGATATACCCAGCAGAGGCGTACATAGAACCTGTTAAAGCCTGGATGACCAAAACTAAAGCATACCGATTGTCGCAAGTATTAGCGATGCAAGTCTCAGGTTAAGACCAAATACACCTACCCTGATTTCGGACTTCCATAGACATATAGTCATACCACCAATGGAATTCCGAGGGGTCTATCCAGAGCGAAGCTGTTTTCCGTACCATCGGTAAAACACAACCTCCTATTACACTTGCATGAGTATCATATACCCAAATATATGAGAACTATGCCGTTATGATCTCACATAACACGCACAAGTGTAATACTAGTCTATTCCGCATTATCGATGTCCAGTCTCGATAATACTACGACTAGGGATATTTAATGATTAATCCTTCGTGGACTGATACTGTCTCATATCATCTCAATCCAGGAACTAATCATAAGGACCTTCTATCATTTATACATCTAGGTGATATAATCACAAATGATAAGAGTGCAATCTCCTTGTCACATAGTTAATTTGCACAACAACACCATGATCTGTACAAATAGTGACGCTATGGGTCATAATTGTCCAACACAAACCCATCATGAGCTTGTCTATTTAAAAGTCGTTCCTCTTCATTTTTTTCCTTTTAGCACTTCATCTTCTCTGGCACAACCGTTCTAAACCTTCAAACAAGATTCTGCAACTCAGCTTTTCTCAACTTCTAGCACATTCACTAACATCCTGTAATATCCCCAATCCGGGAGATGTTACCGGCATAGAATAGGCCGTACTATCCCCCTGAGTTTCAAACCAATCTGACTGATCAATACT
>SKCR01010959.1:0-70161 GCA_019454045.1 Zanthoxylum bungeanum | reverse complement strand
TAAATATGCACACCATTATGATTGCATATCTGTTTGTGCAGTCAAAGTATGATTTGGATTGTCATGCAATTTTTGCTTTCATGTAATCAATGCTGCTTCAAGTTGAAACCATGACTCACCAAATTTTCTTTTAAATAAATAATTTGCAGGATGTTCTACTTTTTCTTTGAATCAAGAAACAGCAAGAGTGATCCAGTTGTTATATGGCTCACTGGAGGGCCAGGATGCAGCAGTGAACTGGCATTGTTCTATGAAAATGGCCCTTTCCATATTGCCAACAACTTGTCTCTTGTCTGGAATGATTATGGTTGGGACAAGGTATCTGGTCTCTCTCTTGTAGTTGTCGATAAAGCATTACTGCAAGTTTATGCTTAATCTGCAGATTATAAACTAAATTCCAATTTTTTGCCAGGCATCAAATCTTCTGTTTGTCGACCAACCTACCGGAACTGGTTTCAGCTATACCTCAGATGAAGACGACATCCGCCATGACGAAGATGGTGTTAGCAACGATTTGTATGACTTCTTGCAGGTTCTTTTGTTCTCTCAATCTCTCAAGTCCATGGTGATCAAGATTTGTTGATACTCAACCACTAACTTAACTAGTTAATTCTTTTGATTTTAGGCATTCTTCACAGAGCATCCTCAGTATGCTAAAAATGACTTTTACATCACTGGAGAGTCGTATGCTGGGCATTACATTCCTGCTTTTGCTTCACGGGTTCATAAAGGAAACAAAGCAAAACAGGGAATTCATATCAACCTGAAGGTATATGTCTAACTTTAGACAAATATCATTCAAATTATTTGCTACATTGGAAGTTGGGTTTAACTCTAAATGGTGGTTGAACAGGGTTTTGCTATTGGTAATGGCTTAACTGATCCTGCAATACAGTATAAAGCATACACTGAATATGCTTTAAACATGAGATTAATCAAACAATCTGACTATGAGAGTATCAACAAGTTGATACCAACATGTGAACAGGCAATCAAAACTTGCGGTAATAATTCTTATCTGTAAAAGTTCAAGTTCCGTTTCCTTTCCACACTTGCCTGTATTTCCTCTCATTCGTAAATCATTTTGAACAACCATGTCAGAATCTGATGGTGGAGATGCCTGCTCGTCTTCATATGTAGTTTGCACCAACATTTTTAACAAGATCATGGGCATTGCTGGTGATGTAAATGTAAGAAAGAAATGGATATATATGTCAAATATTGTACTTAGTGCCTAATCTTACTAAGAAAGCATTTCAACTTTAATGAGATCTTCAATGTTATCTATCTGCAGTATTACGATATTAGAAAAGAATGTGAGGGGGACTTGTGCTACGATTTCTCAAACATGGAGAAATTCTTGAATGAGAAATCGGTAAGGGATGCCCTAGGGGTTGGGGACATAGACTTTGTTTCGTGCAGTAGTACAGTATATGAGGCAATGCTGATGGACTGGATGAGGAATCTAGAAGTTGGAATTCCAGCTCTTCTTGAAGATGGAATCAGGGGGCTTATATATGCTGGGGAGTATGACCTTATATGCAACTGGCTTGGTAAGCCTAGCTCTTAGGTTCAAGTGAAGGCCCTAGATTCACTAATATGCATTCACTGCTTCAATAATCTTACTGTATTCTAATATTGACAGGAAATTCTAAGTGGGTTCATGCCATGGAATGGTCTGGCCAAAAAGATTTTGTAGCAGCTCCCACTGTTTCATTTAAAGTGGATGGTGCAGAAGCAGGGCAAATGAAAAGCCATGGACCTCTCACTTTCCTCAAGGTCGCCTTTTCTCTTCCTTGAGTATGTGTTTGTGTGTGCATGCTATACTTTCTAACTTTGGGGTACTTACTGGTATTTGAAAACGAGCAGGTACATGATGCTGGTCACATGGTTCCCATGGATCAGCCGAAAGCTTCACTACAAATGCTCCAGAGCTGGATGCAAGGGAAACTTTCCATGACACACACAGATGACAGGATTTCTCCCAAGTGATATACTCTATTTAGCTGGTCTTTTATTACCAACTTACACACAGTTTTCAGATGTCCAAATCTGAGCAACAATTCTTCAGCTATGGTTTCCATCCACTGATGTAATCATGTTTGCTTTCAACAATTCTAAGATTCTTGGCTGGAATCTAATTCTAAAGTATTATTTATACTGTCATTCACACATGTCAATGTTTCTTATGTCCCTTTCATGGTGTTCAATCTAATTGCAAATTTCCATACAAAGTAAATAACCATGCAGACTGCAAAATTGACCTTAATAATATACTTGGATAAGATATCAACTGTAATCAGTAACAATGAACAAATTATTTCACAGAAGAACTTAAATCATCCACAAATCCATTTATATTTGAAGACAACAGTTAAGAACCAACTCTTACCCCATACTTCTCCCTCAAGGTTTCAATCACTGGCCTGAAAACCGAACTCAAAGGAACAACTGTCGCAACACGCAAATGTTGTGCATTACCATTCTTTGGTTTGTTAAGTATCATTTTGAACATCTCCCCCTGCAGTACTTTACTGGCTGTAATGGCTGCATATGAAATTTTCAGTTTAAAAAAAAAAACTGTAGAAGGGAAATTAGTCAACGTCAAATTCTCATAAAGTACCACTCAAAATTGTTGAGATTAGATAGCAAGCTTCATAAAAGAATGACTTCCAGAATACATAGGAAAATGACATAGCAATGTAATACTGGGGAAAATAATTCTTTAACACTGTGATTGATTCTTTATAAAACAAAGGAAATAAAATAAAAAAAAATAAAAAATAAAAAGACAAAAGAAGAAATTACCAGCAAAAGGGTGAATCTTGGCAAAGTCAAAGAACTCATCAGCAGAGCAACCAAACAAAACCCTAGCTGCCCTATCAAAACATATCACCACCTTCACTTTTGTGTCTGTAGCGATTGAAACCTGTACTTATAATCAAAACCCATTATTATATAGAAACAATAATATCAAAAAATCTCTTCACAATCGACATTAGACACCAAGAAGAAGAAAGAGCTCTCACGAGGATGCGAAAGAGGCGTTTGGAGGAAGAGGAAACAGAAGGGTTGAAGATGCAGAATTTGCAGAGAGAAGATGGGTTGTCAGGGAGAGTCCTTTCACAGAATGAGCATACTCTGTAACAAAAATTAGAAGGGTCCATGCCTAGGACTGTGCACATTACTGTTGTTGGCTTATCACCTTCCATGTCTGGTCTAAAGAGTTTATTTTCCCCTCTTCTCAGCAGTGACCGATGACAATGATCACCACTCGAGCCCAGCGGCCAGCGCTCGGGACCGTTTAATTTCATGGAACTGGTATATCATGTGCCGGGTGTATATGTCATCTTTTTCACAGCACGAGGACAATATAACTGTGCGGGGCCCACCTACTATGAGAGAGATGACATATATACCACACACATAATATAATTTTCGAATTTCATGACCATATTACAGTAGCTTTTTTTTTTCAAAAAATAATTTACAATACAACTCCACATAATAGATTGAGATAGTTAATACAGATCAAGAATTTTATGTAAATTTAAAGATAAAGATATATGTTGACGGCTGATTTTGGTCTCAGGGGCAATAAGGGTTTTTTACTCCCGAGACAATCATCTTCCAACTGTGAATTTGTTTTGTTTATGGGAAACCAAAAGCAAATTTGGCAAAAGATAGATAAATACATCAATCAACAAAGAGATTTAACATGGTTCGGCGGATCAGATCCAGCCTACATCCATGGGCACAGAACGAACGATGTTTTATTACCGAAATATGTTTCTCTGATCTGTTTTGTGTTTACAAGTCTAATTCTCTCTTCTTAATCCCCAACTCTCAACTCTGCCTTACAAGCACGATTTCCCCTCCTTATTTAGACTAGTAAAGAAATCAGTTTCATTTTCCCATAAGGATTCCTAGTTGAAACTACATTCACTTCCTTTATCATATTAGGACACTGACTTGTCAATCTTACCTTTCCCCATGAAAGTTGGATAACTTATCTTCTTATCCGTAAGAATATGATGTCTTATCTTCTGGAGCGTATCCCGCCATATTCGCGGTCTTCATGAGGTCGGTCACAATGGTCTTTTGAACTGAGAATGCTGCTATCGATCTGATAATGCCCGGTCATCCGATCTTAAGTGGTCGGTTACCGATCATAAGTGCGCGGCCCCTAACTCATGTGGTCGGGTCGGTATTAATGATCTCGATCAACAAGGGAGTTTACCCTTTTACCCATGCTGTGCTGCTTCAATATCATAGTGCTTAAAAAACACCATCAACATTTATCCCCTAGTTCTCGGTAACAACGAGTTTGCAAGTTGATGCCGGGAACTATAAAAAAAGATGGTGTGCCGATGAATCCGCCGGTGGTCACTCCAGGAACCACAGAGAAAAACTTATTGGCCAACTCCAGGGCAGTGGCATAATCCGATACGTCTTGAATCCTCAGGTGAGTCCACAACTTCCTGACCTTCAGACCTCCCTTGAGACTTTCTAGCGCTTCCGATGACTCGTACGCTCCGACCTCGAGCACCAAATTGTGGTACCTTTCAATAAAATTCCTCAGGGGCTTATCATCCCTCTGCTTCATCAGTCTCAATTCTCCCACCATTTGTTTTGGGACGCATGCCCCTTTGAAGTGTCGAACAAATGACTTCCTGAGTTGCGTGAAGCTTCCGATGCTCCCCGGCGCTAGACTTCTGAACCACAGAATGACAGATCCCCCAAGGTTAGGGGAATGCTTTGCAAACGGCATCCCCTACTACTCCTTGGACCTCCATCAACATGACAAAACTCTCAATGTGGGATTTTGGATCAATGTGGCCCTTGTAGGGCGTCATGGACGGCATGTTGAATCGTCTTGGGAATTTTATCGACCTTATTTCTTCTGTGAATGGAGATTCAACCTCGCTGTCCCGAGCATCTCCCGTGTCAGTTTTGAGGTTCACTTCCCACTTGGCCATTTCTTTTCTTAACCAAGATTTTATATTGTCATATGTGTTACAGTGCCGCCTCCTGCGGCCTTCTTCGCGTCTGTCACCCCGGGTGCGGCGTTCCTCATGACTTGAGATTTCCCGTCCAGTCTCACCATCCTTCCTATCTCCCATTCTGGTGTCGCGGGGGCTATCATAGGAAGAATCTGGCGACTGTCGCCCCTCTTATTCTTTCCACGTATCATCCGTTTGTAAATCTTTTCCTACCACTACGGACCTTATCCCGTAGGGACCCTTCCTCATTGGTTCATCGTCATCACTCACATCTGAGACCTTTTTTCCTTCTGCTATTTCGCCTCTCCTCCGACTGGTTCCGACTTCTAGTCTCTCATCATTCGTCTCTTCCATCCTCTCCAGTCTGTCCATTATGGATTTCAGAAGGTTTTGATTTTCCACCCTATATTTCCTCATATTTTCTTCCATTTTCTCCATCCATTCCGCTGTTGAACTCCCTGACGACCGGTGATTTCCATCTTCTGCCATCGTCTTACTACACGAGCTGCTTTTTGTTGAGTCCCCCACAGACGGTGCCAACTGTTGACGGCTGATTTTGGTCTCAAGGGCAATAAGGGTTTTTTTTACTCCCGAGACAATCATCCTCCAACTGTGAATTTGTTTTGTTTATGGGAAACCAAAAGCAAATTTGGCAAAAGATAGATAAATACACCAATCAACAAAGAGATTTAACATGGTTCGGCGGATCAGATCCAGCCTACATCCACGGGCACAGAACGAACGATGTTTTATTACCGAAATATGTTTCTCTGATCTGTTTTGTGTTTACAAGTCTAATTCTCTCTTCTTAATCCCCAACTCTCAACTCTGCCTTACAAGCACGCTTTCCCCTCCTTATTTAGACTAGTAAAGAAATCAGTTTCATTTTCCCATAAGGATTCCTAGTTGAAACTACATTCACTTCCTTTATCATATTAGGACACTGACTTATCAATCTTACCTTTCCCCATGAAAGTTGGATAACTTATCTTCTTATCCGTAAGAATATGATGTCTTATCTTCTGGAGCGTATCCCGCCATATTCGCGGTCTTCATGAGGTCGGTCACAATGGTCTTTTGAACTGAGAATGCTGTCATCGATCTGATAATGCCCGGTCATCCGATCTTAAGTGGTCGATTACCGATCATAAGTGCTCGGCCCCTAACTCATGTGGTCGGGTCGGTATTAATGATCTCGATCAACAAGGGAGTTTATCCTTTTACCCATGCCGTGCTGCTTAAATATCATAGTGCTTAAAAAACACCATCAACAATATATACTCTTCTTACTTAAATATGAAGAAAAATCTATTCTCAAATTAAGAGAATTGAGTATTCGCGCTTGTAGGAACTCGAACTCCCGCTCTCTCAATTGGGCTACGAGCCTAATGACACACATTTTAGTTATTGTTAAGGAAATTATCAATTTTATTTTAGTTTTATAAGGTAAGTACTATTTGTCATATTGAATTCATTTTCTTTTTTATCTCAAGTTTAAAAATTATTCATTTTTCAAGGACATAATTTTTTCTTTTAAAAAAATATTTTTTTTGGAAATATTAGAAATTCCGTCGTCAAATCACTCTATCCGAACTTAAGCGGAGCAGGTAAAACCGTTGATTGCTCCAGGATCTTATAAGAAAAATACCATTGAATTCGAAACCAAATTCACACCAAAAAAAAAAAAAACATTTTTTAGTTATAAGTTATAACCTTTCCAAAAAATGGTTATGATTTTATTTTTCCTCTTGAAAAACCTATCTCTAAAAATCATAAAAATTTTGTTTTTATTTTTTTAGTTATAATTTTGAAAACAATGTTTCATACTTTTCATTTTCTAACATTTTTCAAAAAAATAAATAAACTATTTAATGAGTACTGACTACTAGGGATGGCAGACAGACCCTGATCCGCATGGACCCGGACGATCCGGGTTCAGGTAGACCTAGATCCGTGATTAAAATATCCGGACCCGGGTCTTAAAAATTAGGACCCTGGTGAATCCATATCCGGATTCGGGATCGCATGGGTCCGGAAAAAAAGATATTTAAATATAATAAATTAAAATATAATACAAAATACAAAATAATATGCATATATAAAAAAGATATAATAGAATATAATTAAAAAATATAAAAGAATTGAAATAAAACTAATAAAATTGACAAAATACAAATATAAATATAAAATAATACAATTAAAAATTAAAAATTAAAAAACGTCGGATCCTGACCGAGTAAACCCAAGTCCAGACCCATATATATTTACCCGGATCCAGATCCGGGAAAATGAAAATACTTCTGGATCCGTACCCGAATCCTGCCAGATCCGGATTCGAATTTTACCATCCCTACTAACCACTGCCAGATCCGGATCCGGATCCGAATTTTACCATCCCTACTAAGTACCAAATGTGCACTATAATCATTTAATAGTACACAGCCAGCATAAAAGAAATCATCAGAAAATAATTATTTTCCCCCATTCTTTCGTTAGATTAGAAAATCCAGGCATAAATTAATGATGGAAGAAATGAATCAATTTTAATAGGGGTACTATAGTATATTCGTCTTGCAGTTGGCACATAATACTAAATATAAAAATAGATAAGACTAAAAAGATCAGGCCGATATTAGTGGGTTATGAAGGCAAAATTTGATACGCATCCCTCCTTCCAAGTTCCCGTTCAATCTAAACAGCTGAAATGAAATCCACATAAAGTTTCACGCCTGAGGCTGAGGCCGAGGCCTTTAAAATGGAAGCCGACAGGTGTTTTTTAAAATTACTATTATGCCCCTTTAGTTTCCACTGATGATAATAATTTCTAAAAGAAGAATGATCTTTCAATTTTGAATGTGCGATCACTCATTCTATTTGTCTTGTGTGTTAGGTTAAACTCTCCAAGCACTTCTGTAATTAATCTTGAGGTTCTGGGCCATCAACTTCAGTTCTCTCAGGTTTGCTTTTTCTTATTCTTTATTTGTAAATTATAATGTGTACGGTGTTAGTTGTTTCAATTGGTAAAATCTTTATACGAATGATGAGGTTCGAACTCCGGTCACATGAGTCTCTTTGGAAGTAGAACCCCCAAACTGACCCTTAGTTTCCGTTGATGTGATGCTTTTATAGAAATGTAAAACAAGGGATATTGATAATCTTATTACAAAAATGGGTTTTCAAAAACAGTTTTTGGGTACAATGTTAAAACTTAAAAGCTTGTGAGTGTAAAGTAGGTACTTTTGAAAAGGGTTTTTGAATTGGAAATCAATGCCCCTACCCTACTTATTTAGATGAATAAGAAATTGGTTTTGCTCCTTTTGAATATAAGATGGGAAGTGTGAGAGTTTTGTTAATCCATATGCTTTTCATTTGCTTACCAAGCATCAACCTCATGGTGCGGTATATTTATTTATTTATTTTATTGGTTTTATGTAATTTTCTTGCATATATGTTAGTTGCTTCCCTGACAGTGGCCGGTTTGTTGTCAATGTGGTAGGACCCCAATTCAAAGCATTTAGGAACTACAGTTTGGGATGCATCAGTGGTGTTTGTCAAATATCTGGTAATGACAAATTTTCAAGTATTTTTTTAATGTCATATGCAGTTTCTTAATGGTGTTTACATGGTTTTTCTTTCACATTTTGTCAAGTCTAACTCTAATTATAGGACACTGTCATGTTGACTTTTATCTAGGTGTTTTTAGGTACCTAAGCCGTAGTAGGTGGAGCTTTCTGAAGAGTGGTAAATGGTGAGAGTGGAAGGATGTGGTCACATGCACCATGCCTCCTTAAGATCACGACAATGCTTCATAAGACATAAAAATGTTGACCTTTTTTTTTGGCGTGTGTGTCTTATCTAGAACATTAAACTCTTGGAATTTGTCTTCCCATTAGATCCTGCTTAATGATTTTTAATTGACTTGTATAAAACTTCAACTTGCATATACTATGATCTATATTTTTGCTTCTTGTTATTTTTTAACTATTAGGCCCTTTTTTGGTTCCTCCAGAATATAGAGTATTTTTCTTTGGAATCTTTGAGAACTTCTGTATTTTTCCCTTTCCTAGTTAAAGAGGATAAAACTTCTTGTTCTTTTTAAATGTTAAATTTACTACTCATGCATTGCAAACCACCTGTGTATACTCTGCATATCTGTTCGTTCTACTGTGAAGCTGTCTTTATTTTGGCCATTCAGGAAAAAAATTGTCGAAAAGGAAGGTTTTGCCCATCTAAACTTAAAGGAAAACGTGTCATTGAACTTGGAGCAGGTTGTGGAGTAGCTGGGTTTGGTGAGTATCTATTTTTGCTAGATATGGTGTTCCCTACATACATTTGTATATATATTTTTTATAGACTATAAATACCCCTAGATTCTCAATCGGGTATGGTGCTTTTAGCTTCTGTGAACTACTCTTTGCAGGGATGGCATTGCTTGGATGTAATGTAGTTACAACAGATCAAATTGAGGTTTTGCCATTACTAAAGAGAAATGTTGAATGGAATATATCAAGAATCACCCAGATGAATCCTGGTTCAGGTATTCCTTTTCACTGCTCTCATGGTCATATTGTGCCTTGACTATTAATCTTTTTTTTTTTTAATAATGCACTTTCTCTTATCTTCCTCTTTACATTTACGGATTTACCTCTTATTTCGACCTACTGCTTTATTGTTCTGCTCTTATCTCACTCAGAAATTTTGTGCCTTGTAGATTCACTTGGCTCGATCCAGGTTGCGGAATTGGACTGGGGAAACGAGGATCATTTAAAAGATGTTGCTCCACCTTTTGACTATATCATCGGCACTGATGTTGTAAGTTATATTGGTTGTACAAACTGTGGTTTGTGGCTTTGTGCTCTTGTATATTGCAGCTACAACTGACAAATGTACTGTTTCAAGGGATGGCAATCATGCATGATGTTTTATAGGAAGTGTCCTTATAACTTTAAACTTCATCATTTTGGTTCCTCATATGTCCCATGAAAGCTTCAGATGTGTCTATCAAGAGGAATTCTGAAAATTAATATTTTCACAATGGTATACATTCAAAGCATGCAATATGAGGTGTCCAAATGATGAACAGATTCTCCGATTTGCATGCCTGGTTTCTGGAATTAGATATTTGATTTCTAAATTAACTTTGTGCTTTTAGGCCGCTTTTCTGAAATCATTTCTCTGTATGACCTCAATAAGGAAACCTATCTGCTAGTTTGCACTTATACCCTCAATGGAACACAAGGCCGAAAGTTATTGGTCTCATTAATTGTTTTGGTTACCAGGTGTATAAATAATTCGGGCAGTAAATGTTTCATTGGTATTAATCAGGCCTCTCGCCATAAATTATTAAAGATGCAACACTGAACTTAAAATGATTTCAATCAAGCTAGTGATTTTCAGCTTTTTTTAGGTTTATGCAGAGCATCTCTTGGAACCACTTTTACAAACAATATATGCATTGTCAGGGCCCAAAACTACAATTCTGGTAATGTTTTTATTATTTATATTTCTTTTAAATTTTTAAAAGAATTTGCTGATGATGCCATAATTCTTTTATAGTTGGGTTATGAAATCCGCTCTACAAGTGTCCATGAGCAAATGCTTCAAATGTGGAAAAGCAATTTTGATGTGAAACTTGTTCCAAAGGCCAAGGTACTTGCCATTTTTTTTCCCTTCCCTCTAGGACTCTTCTTTCTTATTGCTATAGACCTCCGTATTATAGTTATACATCTTGTTCATTTAAAATACTGAGCGCCAACAATAAGTGGTTAACCTGAAATATTATTGTAATAACTTTTCAGAAAGAGAGTATGTCAGAAGGAACATAATTTATGTCTGCATTATTTTGTGAAAATTTTTTGCCCATGTGAGGAATCAACTAGGTGGGGCAACCCTGTGTTAATGAAAATGCACAATGTTTCTAGTTTTTGTGTTTTGGAACAAAGATTCATGCCAACTTAAGAAGCGCTACCTTTGAGTGTTGTAAATTAAAATGATGTTTACCATTCTTCAGAATTTAGCTAATTACTTCATACCATGCAGATGGACAGCAAGTACCAACATCCAAGTATTCAGCTTTTCATTATGGGCGTTAATTCTTCAGGTGGGAACACCGAAAGCTCGGAGTCGAGCAATCAGAAAAATGAAGATGGAATAAAAGAATCATACCAGGATAAGGACGAGAATGATGAAAGTGGTAATGCGGTGGATAAGATTGATGATTTTAGTGGTGAAATTGTTGATGAAGATTCTTTGTTAGCAACAAGACTCCCAAATGGAAAGCTTAGTGAGTGGGAAACAAGAAGATATGGTTCAATGGCTGCTCGGCTTCTTCGAGATGTCAAGATAACTTAAATTTTCTGGCTGGTATTTGTTATTTATCTTTATTATATTAAATGCATCCATTATTCATCTATCAGCGAAAGATAAAGAAGTGCATTTCGTCTAGGATGAGGTCACACCAACACCACAATAGATTTGATAAAAATTTATATCTGAATAATGATAGCAGGATAGAGACATTAAACAATGTGAAAGCATAAAGTTTGCCCTGTGGTAAGGGAACAAATCTGGCATCCCTATTCAGTCTCTCATCAGTGTCAATGTCTTTGGCTTGCGTGCTCAGAATTTAAAAAAGCTGCTTGCTTATTTAGAGCCTGTTGAATCCGATGAACAGGGGACACTTGATGCTGGGTTTCTGATTCTGCAGATTTCTTAAATTCCTCAACCTGTGTTAATTTGTCAGCTGTCATTCGTCAGTTTCCTCTGCATATTATTATGGGTAAATGGCATTTAGAAACACGGTAGGTTTCTCTGTTTTGGTATTTTACCACTTTCACCCTGTCATCAGTTTTTGTGTCGAGTTTGAAAGTCTGTGAAGCAAAAATAGCGCAGTTAACAGTAGTCAACTTCCAGAAAGAGAGGCCTTGTTGGTTGTAGTTCTGTAGATATTGCTTCTGTTAGACTTGGTTGGTTTGCTGTTCAACTTAAAGGGAGCCAGTATCCTTGGGAGTTGACATTGTCCTTTGCAATTACTATCTAAGAAAAGGATATGCATTTCTTATTTTACTCAAAAATGCTCGGTTATGGCTTGCCTACACAAATAAAGGTTGCTGTTTCTTTTCAGGATTGCCAGATTCTGAGAGCTGATCGGATATGCAACTCATCGTGTATCACGAAATGTTTCTTTTCATTACATCATGAAGTGAGAGTGACCCTATAAGCTATAACTCATTGTATTTTACCAGAAATGGTGCTCGAAGAGGATGGGGAAATAATGTGCCACATTGATGCAGTGATCGTATACGAGCTAAATGGAATGTGTTTATCAGCCAGATAGCAGCTTTAGGTTTCCGCAACCCTTTACTGTGCTGCAAGCAAGTCTTGCCTTCCTGAAAGTTAATCTTATGGTTGAATTTGATATTCTCATTTGATGAAAGATTGTTATGGAAATTTTTTATTTATCTTGGATGCATGGACTGAACATTGTGTGCTACTCGTAAGTGCTTAAAAGAGCACATGGAATTTGATTTCGAAGTTTGTTAGTTGGTTCATCTTGGAAAATTAGAGAGAGGACATTTAGGAGGGATCATCTCTTTTAGTGTTTCCCCATATGATCAGCTCAAAGTTGGAGAAATTAATAAAAATTTGATATATATATATATATTTTTTAATTATTTACATTAGCTGTGCTCAGAGGATTTCAGAGGATCTCAACAAGGCAATCTGAAATTAACAAATGAAATGCTATATTGTGGCTATTTCAGAGTGATTGAACATACTTTTCTGAAGAATGTGGCTACCATTTACATATGCTTGTGAGGTTGAATTAGACAAGCGGCTCACAATAGAAAATTTATCCATGTAAATTCCCAAATGAGAAATAAGAGGATCTGCCCGAGACTTGTCAATGACTAACCTTAACTGCTGTGATTTAACAGTAGGAAATTGCAAGAGTCTCTGATATCCTACAGTGGTACCATTAACCACCTTCTTCCATTTCCCTTCATCAGTTAAGATATCAAGATGAAACTCGATGATACGTTGTCCCATATGAATCGGCTCTTGAACTTGCAGGACATTAAATGATACTGAATATTGAAGGTTGATTGACAGTGTCCAGTCGGATATATTCTCTTCAGGTGCCCAGTATGTCAAAATACCTTCTTTCAGGACATTGCTAGGATCAAACCGAGAATCGTTAACGCCTCCTCTCGTACGACTGGCACTAACAAGAGCATTCTCTGCCAGGTTATAAGAAAATATAGACTTTCGGAGCTCACTGAACTCTTGAAGTACTTGTATATCTTCGGCTGAGATGAGACCTGAAGAATTTGGGGGCACATTTAGCAATAGAAGACAGTTTCTGCCGACTGATTTGTAGTATAGGTCAAGAAGCTTCAGTGCAGACTTCGGAGCTTCTGACGGATGCCAAAACCAACCAGGTCGGATGGAGACATCACACTCGGCAGGTATCCAGTCGTGACCACGAGGGTCGCCTCCCTGAGAGTATCTGTTATGTCATTAAAAAAAAAAAAAAAAAAACAATTAGCCTCTTAATACTTCGTTTGAGGAAACAACTTCTAGGAAGCAATTAAGTCGCAAAATTTCCTTCAATTCTTAACTTGTCTCCAGAAAAACTGATTTTTCAAGGTATCAACTAGACCCGGCCAACGGTTCGGTTCGGTTCCGAAACCAAACCATTTGTTTAACAATTCCAGCTTTTTTTGGAACTGTAGAACCAGACCGAACCGGAAAAAACAGTTCTTTTCCGGTTAGTCCTTTATTTTTGGGGAAAAAAAGGCGATTTGGTTTTGATTCCGAACCGAACCTGAAGGTTAGGGTTCCGCATTATGGGGAACCGTAACTAAACCGAAATGAGTTTCAATTCGGTTCCGGTTTTGGAACCGGAACCGGATGAAACCGTAATCTTCCGATTCCATTCGATTTCGGTTCGGTTTCGGTTCCGAACCGGAACCTTGACCGGGTCTAGTATCAATCAAACTATAAAATGTTATTCACTAAGTTTACTTGAAGCTCTAGATTGCATCAACACATTACCATTCCACATCTTCTCTGCAAACTCTTCAATAAAAATAACACACGAATTATTTGAGTTAACATGTAAGATCTAGGTCAGAAAAAGATGCATAAGACCAATAAGCCTGCTTCATAGCTTAGTGTAAAAGGGGGGCTGTGTGTACCAGGCGGCACTCAAATTCTGTCCAAATAATTATCGTGAATGATAGCAATTTGAAATTACTACTACGACAGAAACGCTTAACGATTTGAAACCTTTCATTGAACCATTCATTTCATATAACATGATGCTAGATATCCCAATTTTATTTTACTTTGTAAGGCATGAAACTGAACTTACTGGGGATCAGTACCACCAATCTTTGCATCACTTCGATTGAAAAGAGACCAGCAAGTAGAGCCAGCAACACCAGCCTCATCTCCAATCCACCTGGTGTCTGGACCAGCATCAGAAAAGATGACAGCTCCTGGCTGCAGCTGATGAATTAGACTAAACCAAGAATTAAAAAAATACTCCATATCCTTTTCCCCTTCACCTTTTGCACCATCCAACCATACCTCCTTAATCTCTCCATACCTGTTAAATTTCAGGGAAAAAAAATCACCTACTATCACTCAATTCATCAATTTGACGCATGTTTCACATCTTACACAACCTACCGAATCAAAGTAACAAACGATTCGTACAATCAGCATGTCAACGAAACACAAGCTAAAAAATGCAGCAATTGGGGAATTTCAATATAGAATCATAAGCTTCATATTGGTCAAACACCAAACACTCCAATCAATTCTAGACATTCAATGCAGAACATAAAGGCACCATTTGGTGTGTAGTGTTTGATGAGCTTATGAGCTAGCATACACGCCTACTCCAAACGTATAGTTAACACTATCCTATATTCTCACAAAATTGAACCATGTGAACACGAGATTTGTTTTCTAGTATAAGTGCAATACTCTCTTCTAACTCAGCCAAATTCTCTGAAAGCACAGTCATTTATGTTAACAATCAATATGAAAACTCAATGATCCAACCACAGCAACTTAAAAACTAAATCAAACACGTAACAATCATCAATAAACAAAACAAAACCCACATAACAAAATCACAAAAGAGTCACCTAGTCAACAACTCGGTCATTTGGGCTATATAAAACTCATTGTACTCCAAAGTCTTGCCATAACAGGGCTCATGCCGATCCCATGGCGAAAGGTACAGGCCCAGGTCAACACCAGCCTCTTTGGCAGCCGATGCCAGCTCAGCAACAACATCACCAGACCCATTTCTCCAATCACTAGACTTCACCGAGTAATCCGTGTACTCACTCGGCCACAAACAGAACCCATCATGGTGTTTAGCAGTGAGTATCACACGGTTAAAGCCAGCGTCTTTTGCAACGTGAACCCACTGAGAGGCGTTAAGTCGGGTCGGGTTGAAGACTATGGGGTCAGCCCTGCCCGTTCCCCACTCGGAGTCCGTGAAGGTGTTGGGTCCGAAGTGGAGGAAGAGTGCCATTGAAGACAGCTGCCAATGGAGTTGGGGTGATGAGGGCAGGGGTAAAATGGGAAGAGGAGGTGGTTTTTTAAGGGCAGGACTGGAAATTGGGATGAAACATGGTAAGAGGAGTGATAGAATAAGGTTCCGTGTGATGGGGTTCTTCTTCTTCTTCATTTTGGAGATATTTGTTGAGTATTGGGTATTTGCTTAATAAGACTTTGGAGTTCAGTTTGGATCTGGGTGTTAGACTTTTGACCAGCAAGCCAGGAAAGACTAAAGAGGTTGTTATGTCGTTATTTTTTGAGAGATTACTACATGAGGTCGAGTGTAGTGAGCTTGATTGTGTGAGTGAAGTTGATTGGCTTAACTTGAGAAAACTACCAATGAAAGATTGCTTAATGGGCTTTTTTTTAACTTGATGGGCTTAAAAATTTGTTTCATTATCAGTCTTTTTCAGTCAGGCAAGAAATATTAGGCACCGCACCGCACACTTTCTTTCTAAGTCAAGGGATTGTTTTGTCTTGTTTCTGATTGAAAAATGTTTTGAACCTTTCAAGTTATTATCTATTTACTTGCGTCAATTTCATTTACATTTATATTTATTCTCCCTATTTTTCGTTATATTTATTAGTTGGTAAATGACCAAATCCTGTATATGCGATTTATTCGGCTTCCATGGGTGAATGCCAAATTCCGTTGGATCCTCAATTTATCTCATCAATCTTCACTTTTTAATTATTCTTATTTATTTTCAAAATTTCACTTTAAAATTAAATATTTTTTTTCCTTTTCTCTCTTATGAATTACCATCACCATCATCTAACATCTTCAAGCATCAACAATGTCGCTGTTCTCAATTACAGCTAGAACAAATTCCCATAAATAGCAATAGGTTGCCCAATGCCACTGTCTTTTGCCATGGAATCATCATCGTCCTAAATTAGACCTGGCCAAGGTTTCAATTCGGAATCGAACCGGAAGAAACCGTCCGATTCCGGTTCCTTTTAGTTCATCTAGGGTTCTCATCCTAGCCGAACCGGACGGTTCCAACTGGAACCGTTGGAACCGTCCGGTTCCTAAATAAGAACTGAAACCTTACGATTCAATTGACGGTCCCAATCCGAACCGTTTCTGACCTAGTGCTTGGGCTCTAATTTATTGCAAGGAGCCGTTACAAAATTACTATTATTATTATTTTTAATTTGTATTTTTATGTTAAATATCTAAATTATCCTCAATAATATTAATACATCTCAAAATTTCTATAAATATGTGCCATATTTCATTTTTTTTTATACACCAACAATTCTCTCATTCTCAATTCTCTCAATTGTTCTGATATTCATAATTCTCTTAATTTTGCAATTCTCCAATATCTAGATAAAAAATGACAAGCTCATCTGAGAACATCATATTCATTGTCTCAATCCAATAGAGTAGCCAAAGTGACGGTACACGAAGAATAGAAGATAAGTCTCGATCTTCTGATATTTTCAAAATTCATTTTCATTTAGTCGAAACTGAAAATGAAGGTCCAAGAGCAATATGCAACTAATGTGGTATATCTTACAAATTTATTGGCGGCTATGGCGATATGAACATGCACTTGGATAAACATTATGCCGCTGAAATCAGACTTGATATAACACAAACTCAAATAAGCATGTACGCTTCATCTAGTAGATGCACAAGTTATTTAAATTTATTTAAATATTCTAATGCTAAAAATATTGGAGTTGGTGCTTGGAGCGCCAATCCGAATAATGTATTGTACATTTTATTATTTATTAATAAAATAACTACATTTTTATTTGTAAACCTTATTAATGGTAATGTCATTATGCATATTAGATTGATGTATAAATATGCTAAGAATACATCAACCTTAAAATAGTCATGTAGTAATACTGGACATATGTGGTCCGACATTTGGATAGTATTACTATTATAAACTATTCTTAAAGTAAATATTCTTAATCGTTGGTTTTAGAATACGGTCGAATTCCTATAACCTAGAAGATTAGCACATGTTCTCCTTGAATCGAGTAGCATATGTAATCCATTGACTATATGATAGCATTGATTTTGTGTGAGATCCTTCACACTTTGATGCCATGTATGTCAGAAACATTTCATGGTCTGACCTCTAAATGTTCGTTGGGTGTGGACCAATGCACTCGTTAATCAAGTACTTATCAAAATATGATCCACTGGCTCGTATGTGTATCATAAGGGGTTTAGGTATCCATTTGAGTGAGCCACGATTCTTAAAGATTTTGGTCAAAGCCGTGTTTTCTTGAGGGTCACCTACGGTGGATTGCATTAATTGTTAGTGTCCTAGACATGCCACATGATCACTGAGATGATTTGTGTGTGAATATTAAGGAAGTTTGCGGAAAAAACTTACAATGATCGGATGTTGGATTTCAAAAATTCCTTGTATGTTGATGAAGCTCCAAGCTTTGTTGAATCTTTTCAACCCAATGGTGAGTTTACCTATCACCTTTTAAGACTCTTTAAGTGCTAGTTCACTTGATTTTTGAAGCAAAATCAATGGAGGAAAAACCCTAGGTTCACGACAAAAGCAAGGAGAGAAGAGAGAGATTTTAAGTTTTTTTGATATTTTGTTTCTAAAAACAATTACCAAAATCAACTTTCAAAAGGTTGTGTATATCATTTTCAAAAAAGAAAAAGCAAAGTGTGTTGAGCAAGTTTGCAATAAATGCTCTCAACCACTTCCATCATAAAAAAAGTGACTAGTGATGTGTTGGACAATTATGACACATAGCATCATTATTTGTACAGAACATGGTGTTGTTGTACAAATTAACTATGTGACAAAAGAAATTGATCTTTTATCATTTGTAATTGGATTACCGGGATATATAAATGATAAAAGTCTCTATGATTAGTTCCGGATTGATAAGATATGAGACAATATCAATCCATGAAGGTTTAATCATTAAAACATCCATAGTAGTAGTATTATCGAGATTGGACATTGATAATGCGGAATAGACTAGTATTGCACTTGTGCGCGTTGTGGGAGCATAACGGCATAGTTCTCATATATTTGGGTATTGGATACTCATGCAAGTGTAATAAATTTAGAATTTATTAATTGGACCTGCGTGTCCAGCCTATTACCTCTTGACTCTTTGTATTTCTCTTCTCACCTATTCCCCTCAATGTAAATGAGGTTTCTTTAGAAGTGTTATGTAACTGGGTAGAAGTAAGATTTGTGCTAGCGGAGAGAGGAAATGAAGAGATTTGTTCTAGGAACAAGTTGTTTTAAATATCCATCCGCATATCATTATTAATTTATATATCGTGCCTTATTATGCTTTTAGAATGCATGCTTAAGGGTGAATGATGAGACCTAATCAAAGATAATTAATTGGTTGCCAATTACGCGAAAAACCCTCAACATATATTAAGTGTTTTCCTTCCATTGAGTGATTCCAAGATTGGCACTGGTTTGTTGGCCAAAGTCAAGACCTTTGTCCATCGCGGATGTGTTTGAATCATGAAGGCTTTGTTTCATATCGCATGTCTTGTCCAAGTTGTGATTTGTTGGCCAAAGTCAAGATCACTTCTTGTCCATCGACATCGATTACGAAGCTTTCCAAAGTCAATGGGTCTCATTTAACAGGAATCATTAAGTTTGTTGTGCCAAAGCCAAGACTTAATTGATTCAGAGGAAAAAGGTTAGGCAATATATTGGATATATTGGCATATATTATATATATGTTTCGGACTTGGATGTCCACCTATTGGATTTAGGAATTGGATGAGATCCAATTGATCTTAGAGATCTACCTAGTTAAATATCATACAGCTTATTGGCCAAAGTCAAGGTTGTGTGTTATTTAACGAGATTCTAGCCCAATAGGAAACTAGGTTTCCCGAGTACTCAACAGAAGGTTAGAGGCTCGCCGAAAAATAATGGGAGGCAAGTATTAAATTTTCAAATTCGTTTAGATACTTGCCAATACGCGCTCATTTCAATTTTTCGTCAATACATATATATATTAGTTGGACTAATATTTAATCGTTGTTTTAATTAAACAGTTGGACTGTATTCAAACTACTTCAAATTATAGTTGATTATATAATTGGATTATAGTAATCAATATATTTGAATTTAAACAATAAAATTATAGTTGATTATATAGTTAGACTATAGTAATCATTATATTCAATAGTACCTGAAATCGTTGATTGGATAGTTGGACTATAGCAATCAAGATAACTGAAAGATTAGCGTTTAAAACATAAACCTGGGTAAGAATGTCATTAAATGACTTTAATTTTCAGATTGGGAATATAACCTCAGGATAGTCCTGAGAACTGAGGAGTTACTTTATTTGATATACAAACATCTCCGGCCTAAGCCCGGAGTTGAGCAAATAGTAGAACATGATCTTTGGAAGATTCATGTGATGATAACTTTAGTGCTCAATCCATTAATGCTTACCGCAATGATACTTTAATTTCGTCATCAAAATTAAGGATTAGATCCTTGTACCTTGATGATGAAATTAAAGATCTTCATAGATCTATTGTAAGATCTTAGAAATACAAATTGCATAAAAAGCTCTTTAGCTCGTGTATGTCAGAGGGTACATCTGTTGAGCACTAGGTATCGCAGATGATTGCTGACATCGATCAGCTAGGTTAGCTGAGCATTACCTACGTGGCTGAGACTGCCAAAGATTTGATCTTATAGTCTCTACCCGAAAGCTGGGGCAGGTTCATTATGAACCAAGAGTAAACTCTTGGAGAGTTGATGGATATGCTCTAGGAGGCAGAGCCAGAGCTTCTAAAATGGGCAAAGGCAAAATCATCACAGTCTTCTGGGAAGATAAATGACATATCCCAAGATGTCTGCCTAAACTGTGGCAAACGGGGTCACTGGATGCGTGATTGTCGTATGGACAAGGCATACATGAAGGAAGAGAAGACGGGGTAAGGCTCCGACTTCAAGTATGTTTGTCATAAACATGTTCACTATTATTTTCAAAATTGGATTTTGATACTAGATGTGGTACATAGATATGTACTGATGTGCAGAATCTGTTGATAAGCAGAATACTGACTTCAGTTGAGATTTATCTGCGAATCGGAAACGGGACGAGAGTCGCTGTTTTAACCGTAGAAACCTAAGTTTAGGAACTACCCTTCGAGTGTGTACTTAAATTAGGAAACTGTTACAATGTAACTAGTTTGACTAGAAACATTATCTCTATATCAGAGTTTAATCCGTTGCGGATATACCTTTATATTCTAGAACACTAAAGTATTTTATTTTATAAAGATGATATTGAGATAAACACATTAGATGTGAATAACAGTATTTATATTTTGAATATAAATGAATCTCAAACATATAACATGACAAACAAATAACTCAAACTGAATTTATCAGATGAGACTTATAAGTGGTATTGTTATTTAGGACACATTAAACAAGACTCGTATATCCACACTTTTGAAGAGTGGATACTAGGACGAATTTGATTCTATTTAAATGATGTCTACGAATCTAGTTTATTAGGCAAAGTGCCTAAAACACCTTTTACTTGGTAAAAGTGCAAGTGCCATCGATCTGTTAGCCCTCGTTCATAGTGACGTAAATGGGCCCATGTCTAGCTAGGCTAGAGGTGGATATGAATACTTCGTAACCCTTACGGATGTGGCATCACGTTATGGTTATGTGTTTCTTTTGAAACACGAATCGGAAACTTTTGATAAATTCAAAGAGTTTCGATACGAAGTAGACAGCCAGATCGGCAAGAGTATTAATACATCACGATTGGACTGTGATGGAAAATACTTAAGCAATAAGTTTCTCGAATACCTGAAAGAGTATAGTATTCTTTCAATGTGGACTCCTCCCGGAACACCTCAATTTGACGGTATGTCTGAACGGAGAAACCTAACCTTGTTGGACATAGTAAGGATAATCATGAGTCGCTCTGAGCTACCATTTTCCTTCTAGGGATACGCATTTAACAGTGCAAAACTTATTTTGAATAAGGTTCCATAAAAAATCTGTTAGACAGACATCATATTAAATATGAACAGGAAAGAAACCGGATTTTCTCATTCCTGAAGATTTGGGTATGCTAGGCATATGTTTGGATGATACCAAACTAGAACCCAAATCGGATAAGTGCCTAACTTGTAGGTTATCCTAGGGTAACCAAAGTATAGTACTTATACAACTCACAAGAGAATAATTTAATTGTTGCTCGCCATGCGGTTTTCCTAAGAGGAATACCTATATGTAGTGGTAAATGAGAGGAAATTAAAACTCGATGAAAATCAGAGTAATAATGTGTTGGACAGTTATGACTCATAGCGTCACTATTTGTACAAATCATGGTGTTGTTGTACAAATTAAATATGTGACAAAGGAAATTGCTCTCTTATCATTTGTGATTAGATCACCAAGATGTATAAATGATAGGAGGTTCTTATGATTAGTACCTGGATTGAGATGATATGAGAGAGTATCAATCCACGAAGGTTTAATCATTAAATATCCCTAGTCAGAGTATTATCGAGATTGGACATCGATAATGCGTAAAAGACTAGTATTACATTTGTGCGCATTGTGAGGGCATAACGTCATAGTTCTCATATATTTGGGTATAGGATACTCATGCAAGTGTAGTAGGAGGTTGTGTTTCACCGATGATACGGAAAACAGCTTCGCTCTGGATAGACCCATCGGAATTCCATTGGTAGTATGACTATGTGTCTATGGAAGTCCGAAATCAGGGTAGGTGTATTTGGTCTTAACCTAAGACTTGCACCGCTAATACTTGCGACAATCAATATGCTTTGGTTTTAGGTCGTCCAGGGCTTTAACAAGTTCTGTGTACGCCTCTGTTGGGTATATTGAGAATCGTACTGTGTTGGGTGTGATGTCAAGACGAAAGTATCACTCCAGTCATAGTGGAGATGATGGTCACGTAGGATACGGAACTGATTCTCTTATGTACTGCAGTCATCGGGATAAAATGACTAGGTCATGTTTATCCGATTATAGAGACTAGTTACCAGAGATCTGATATGTGCTTCATACGGGGCAGACACAATTCCAATACTGGATCGGAATACGCAATACTACGTATACTACGCCTGATATAGATCACATATTCATGTAAGGATATTTCTGGAGAATTGGGTAGGCATGTCGCTTTGCTAGAAGCTAACCTTGTCTTGTAAATCGGTAAAAATGTAGTACTAGGTACTTACGTGTTCGGATAGTCCGACGACCGAATTTACTGCCAACATATCCAGGGATCTCATGGGTCGCTTCTCGAAGATTCGCCGATGACGTATGACTCACACTTTATTAATCTAGGATTAATTAAATGAGAGAGAAAATTAATCTGGGATTAATTACAGAGATATTTTATCTGGGATAAAATATTATTTAAAGAGAGAGAGAACGATTAATTTGGAATTAATCGATAAATTAATATATTCGATATATTAAACGAAATTGGATTTCGACGCGGAATTAAAATCAGATTTTAATTCGGGCGAACGAGTTAATTTAGAATTAATTCGTAAGCGACGTGAATAGTAATTTTGCTAGGTATAATTATTTAATTAAATTGATTTAATTACGTCGCAACGAAAATTCGTTAATTCGGAATTAGCGAATCCGATCCCTTAAGTGTTTGCGGAACCATTCGCATTTAGAATCGAAGTGGGATCCGCAAGTCACATCTAGCGTCACATCATTCGTCAATCAAGTGATAGATGTCTTCACTTTGAGTGATTGACACCAGTCACTATTCATGATTGATGTAAGTGGTTGAAAAGCTTTTGAAAGCTTGAAAGACATTTATCAATATTTTTATTTGATATTTGAATTTTTGGTTTTGTGTATTAGATATACAAAACACAAAATTCTTTTCTCTCTCTCCCTTATGCATTCGGCCATGAGGCCTTCTTCTCCCTCTCTCCCTTTTGTTTTTGAAACCATTTTCTTCTTGTTTTCTTGGCTTGGCCGAAAACTATAACAAGTAATATGATGATTTGTCGCAAATCATCAAGGTGCTAGCACACAAAAAGGCATACTAAGGTGATAGGGAAACCCACTTGTGAGCTTGGAATCACCATCAACAAAATCTTGGAGCTTGGAACTTCAATGGAGCACACTTGGAGGACCAAAGCCGAAAATTTGGAACTGCAAAAACAGCCCACTGCCGAGCACTCTAGGAGAAGGCAGAAAAGTTTTGTTCTTCTCCACATCGCTCAACCGATCATTGTGAGTATTCCGCAACTTCCTCATGTATTCGCACTTATGTTTTATGCTTGTTATTCGATCCTCGGGACCGTAGAACTCCAACATACTGTTCCAGGCACCGATTCCTTAATGGAACACAAACAGTTCATCAAGGATGAAACTGTACCACAATCTTCGAATACACAAGAACCACGTAAGTCGGAGAGAGTCAGAAAATAACCTGGGAGGTATGGGTTTCTGATCTCGCCTCATGAAGATGTCAATCTTATTAAGGAATACGAACTGACTACGTATGAGGAAGTGATACAAGGTATCGACTCCCTATTATGGCAAAGTGCCATGATGTCAGAAATGGATTCCATGTATATCAACCAAGTTTGGACACGGGTTGATGTACCAGAAGGCATTGTGCCTATTGGTACTACATAAGTCTTCAAGGAAGACATACATGGATGGCATCATATAAACGTACAAAGCTATGCTTGTAGCGGAATGGTATCGTTATCAACATTGTGTCGATTACGACGAAACATTTTACTTGTTGTCATGGTTAAATCCATTTGGATAATGCTTGCTAATGCTGCATGTTTCATTTATGAAATATGGCAGCTGAACGTCAAAATCGCTTTCCTTAAACGGAAACCTTTTGGAGGATGTTTAAAATATCCTGGCGGTTTTGTCGCACCAAAATAAGCAAACAAGGTTTGCAAGTTAATTCGATCCATTTATGGATTGAAGCAAGCATTGCGTTCTTGGAACTATCGTTTTGATGTAATCATAATGGTGTATGATTTAATTCAAAACGAAAATGATTCTTATGTATATAAGGAGGTTAGTGGGAGCGCACTGAAAGTGATTGTCCTAAATAATGATGACATGTCATTTCTTGGAAATGACATTCCCATAATACAATCAGTGAAAGCTTGGCTTTCATGAAAATTCTCCGTATAATTCTTGGGAGAGACAACATTTATTCTAGGAATAAGGATCTACTGGGATATATCTAAAAGTTGTTGGCACTCTCCGAGAACTCGTACATTAAAAGAGATGTACGTGACCTAGTGTCTCATATGCTTTGAGCATATGGAGTCACAATCAGGCTAATTGTGGGAACACAGGAATCTGGGGCGACGCATGCTGTCCCGGGCTCGCGGCCCGGTCGGGAGTACGGAGTAGCCACGGGGGACTAAACCGGAGAATAATGGAGTCGCCACCCGGTGTGAACCGGGAAAATGAGATTTAAGGCCGCACTCACCCCTCGCAAGGGAAGACCTCAAACCGTTGGGTTCAGAATGGTCCCTTACTTATGCCATTTGTAATGAAAGGATTTACATAATAATTTAATCAGGCTTAAGTAACACTTATTCCTAAGAATATCATGCTTTTATATTCACGGGTACAAAATAACACTTATACATACATTTCACATATATCTTATATCTAAGAACACATGCCTGAAAATACCTCAAAGTAACAATGAACATACAACTTCATTCAGCATATCATATTCATGAAAAACACAAGCATACATAATAACCGCACAAGCATACATGTGAGCACTTTTCCAAGTGATACGTGGAATTATATCCCAAGTACAGACCGCATTACCGTCCATTCGGAATCGTCTACGGAATTTATGTCTGGGTTTCCATCCGATATATCATAAGAAATAATACTCCAAAGTCATCATGGCATAGGTATATGAATCGTAATGCGTTAAATCAAGACTAAGGCAAACGACGCAACTAATGGAATAAACATGCTTTTCATTATTATGTGCACAAAGATAAGAATGACTATGTGTGGTTCCATAAAAAATAACCTAAGAACAATTATACATGGCATGTGATGAATATATCTCAGTTCAGTGTGTTCGCGTTCGTGCAGCGTTCGTTAAGGGAAGTCAAAGATTGAGGGGGGATAAATCTTGGCTAGATAGGGAAGGTTGAATATTTAGTTTATGTTGATTAGGCATACAATATTTTAAGTTTGGGAATAATATATTGGTTGATTGATTTTAACTTGGTATGATTATATTTGATTGGTTTATGGTTTAAATATTTTATTTAATTGACTTTTAATTTAATTAATATTTGATTTAATTAGGATGTGTTTTATGGGCTTGGTGGGCTAATTGGGCTTGGGTTGAGGCTAGCAGCAAAACCAGAATTACCGACACCGTTCGAACGCTTCCTCGAACGCGACAACGAACGCCCGCAATCTGTTTTCCGTTCGAACGCATACACGAACGCAGCACGAATGAAAACAGTGAACCTTGTTTATTCTGAATTTCCCCTTCCGATATCTGTTTCCCGCGGCTTCTATGACTCAAAAGGTAGTGCCTCCAAATGAGACTCATCATCGGGTTTCACATGCAAAAATACAATGCCTACAGTCGCCCCCACTTTGATGGGGCTTGTGCAGTGTGTGACAGTGACAGTCCTATCAAAGTCTATGCAATGCATTTTTACTTACCTGGCTAGCTAGCTGCCTCGAGCTGAGCTGATGCTGCCCCAAGCTGAATTTGATGATGTGCCGTTTCTGGCGTGCTAACCCCATACCTAGGGCGTCGCAGTAGTCCACATACTCGACGGTAATCCACAGTAGTCCACCACTCTTTATAGTAGTCCATGATTGTCCGCAACTCTTCACAATAGTCCATGGTAGTCCACGGTAGTCCACATAATCCACTGTAATCCACAATAGTCCACAACTCTTCACAATAGTCCACGATAGTCCACCACTCTTCACAATAATCCACGGTAGTCCACGTCATCCACAATAGTCCACGGTATTCCACAACTCTTCACGATAGTCCTCGGTAGTCCACATAATCCACAATAGTCCATGGTAGTCCACATGATCCACAATAATCCTCGGTAGTCCTCGGTAGTCCACATAATCCATAATAGTCTACGGTAGTCCACAAAATCCACGGTAATCCACACAATCTTCATAATCCACATAGTCTACATGCCGTACCTGGCGTGCTGACCCCGTACCTAGGGCGTCGCTGTAGTCTGAATGCCATACTTAGCGAACTGATACTGAACTAATATGGGCCTCGCCCTCAAACTGATACTGAAGTGTGGCCTCGCCCCCAAGCTGATATGGGCCTCGCCCTCAAACTGATACTGAAATGGGGCATTGCTCCCAAGCTGATATGGGCCTCGCCCTCAAACTGATACTGAAGTGGGGCCTCACCCCCTAGCTGACATGGGCCTCGCCCTCAAACTGATGATGATGTGGAGCCTCGCTCCTCAGCCGATATGGGTCTCGCCCCCAAGCTGACATGATGTGATGTGGAGCCTCGCTCCCCAGCCGATATGGGCCTCGCCCCCAAGCTGGTACAATGTGGAGCCTTGCTCCTCAGCCGATATGGGCCTCGCCCCCAAGCTGATATGATGTGATGTGGAGCCTCGCTCCCCGAGACCCATACCCGGAACTTAACTTCATTGAGACCTCAATCTTCAGATTACTGCCCAGATCAAATATTGTGCTTTTACTATCTCTGATTGGCTTACTGCTCGCTCTTTTCCGTCTTCAACACCTGTTTACACAAAATAGAACAAACACAAAAAGATGCAATATAGGTTACGTGTATGCATGTATGAGTTTCCTATCCCGTTGGGTTAGGTCTTCTGTCAATCCTCTTGATGACTGCTCGGTCTTTTCTTCCTTAGGAAAAGTACCACTTCAATCTGTCTGAACTGATTGGTTTTGTGAACTCATCTCCTTTTCCAAGCCTAACAGTCTCACTGTCTTCATTTCCCAATTTCTGAATAGCCAACTTATCTTTTCTGCTTGCTTCTTCTGTTCTGAGCGTTATAGTACCAAGATTGAATACACTCGTGTTGCAAGTTTGAAAGGAATAGACTTAGGCAGATAAATGAAATGATCGCCTTTATTATTGTTGATAAAAAGTTCGAACAGGTAAACAAAATCAATGTCTTTTAAAATGCAAGATAAAATAGGAGAAACATCAGTGCCTTCTTCCTCAGCCCATAGTTCTTCATCATCGTTATCTCTTATCCCATGTGAGAAGCTTTGTGGTTGAAGGTTTGGAGGACAAAGGTTTCAGGCAAACTAATAGTTGATCATGGTGGTGGGACGGAGTGGTAATTTGGTAGAGGATTCATGTGTGTGCTGGGTTGTTCTCTTTCTGGGTCAGGTATCTTGTGGGAGTCAATTAAGTCTTGGATCTCATGGCGGAGACGGGTACAGCTGTCGGTGTCATGACCGGGTTGTTGGCGGAAATGGCAGTAACGGTTCATATTGAGGCTTGGTGGAGGAGGATTTGGGAGTGGTCTAGGTTCCAAGGGTTTTAAGAGTCCTTCCCTGGTTAATTTCTCGAGTACTTTGGACAAGGGTCTACCCAAGTTAGAAAAGCGCATATTCTTGATGGCAGCGACCTCGGCAGTAGTAGGCTTGGTCTCAGGAGGTCCTCCAAAATTCCTTCTATTCTGTCCATAGAACTTCCGATTTTCTACTTCCTCTTCTTCAATATCCATAACAGTTTCCCTAAACTGTCGAAAGTCATTGATCATTGAGGTCATCCTCCTCAGTTTACCATAGATAGAGGGTTTGGTGCCCTTGATGATCATTTTGATCTGGTCCTTTTCTGAGGGCCGAGTCTGCATTTTCAGAAGCTGGCTCCTCCAGCGATCCACATAGTCTTTGAAGCTTTCCTCCGGCTTCTGCTTGGTATTTTCCAGGTCGCGGAGCGACAAGTCAATCTCCAGGTCCGTGACATATTGTTTCAGGAAAGCATCAGCTAACTCCCTCCAATCTTCCTTTACTTTCTTCTCCAAGCTGTGGTACCACACCACGGAGCTCCTTCAAGCGACATTCCAAACATTTTCTGCACTTGGCGCTGAGACAGGCCAACTGAACTCATGACTGATACAAACTGTCGGAGATGAACCCTTGGATCCCCATTCCCGTTAAACTTAGCCATATCAGGCATCTTGAACTGTGTCGGCAACTGTTCCTTGAAAGTCAGTGTGTCATAATCCAGCAGATCATCATTCTTACTCCTCATCTTGCGGGTAACCGACTCAACCTGATCCCGGAGTTTCTGTAACTCTGCCTGAGACCCAGTGTGGACAACAGGAATCGGGGCGACGCCGTTCCTAGGCTCGCGGCCTAGTTGGGAAGGATTACATAACATGGAGTCGCCACCCGGTGTGAACCGGGACAAAGATTTAAGGCCGCACTCACCCCTCGCAAGGGAAGACCTCAAACCGTTGGGTTCGGAATGGTCCCTTACTTATGTCACTTGTAATGAAAGGATTCATGTAATAATTTAACTAAGCTTAAGTAACGCTTATTTCCAATAGTATCATGCTTCTAAATTCTCATGTGTAAAATAAAGCTCATGTACGCATTTCACATATATCTTACATTTAAATTTGCATGCTTAACATATATCAAGATAGCAACTAACATACAACTTTACTTGCATATCACATTCAGGAAAAAGAAAAAAACACAAGCACATATATAACCATACAAGCACACATGGTAACCATACAAGCACACATATGGGCACTTTTCAAGTGGTACGTGGAATTGTAGCCCAAGTACAGACCGCACTACCGTCCATTCGGAGTCGGCTACGGAATTTACGTCTGGGTTTCCATCCGATATACCGCAAGAAATAATACTCAAATATTATCATGACATAAGCATACGAATTGTAATACATTGACACATTTGCATAAGAAAGATCAATCAATAGGCAATTATGCATGGATATAATAAGACAGACTCAGTTCAGTGTGTGCACGTTCGTGTAGCGTTCGTAAACGCGTTCGAACGGAAATGAAACAGAATGCTCACGTTCGAGTAGCGTTCGTAAACGCGTTCGAACGGAAATGAAACAGAATGCTCACGTTCGAGTAGCGTTCGTAAACGCGTTCGAACGGAAATGAAACAGCATGCTCACGTTCGAGTAGCGTTCGTAAACGCGTTCGAACGGAAATGAGACCTGATGCATGATAAGGCAAAATGTATGCGCGTTCGAGTTGCGTTCGTGAACGCGTTCGAACGGAAACGGACCTGATACATGAAATAGGATGCAATAAACAGAAAATAAAGGGGCGCGGCGAAGCACTGCCGTAAAGGTGACCTTTTGGGGCTCTTGATCTCTCAAAGAGAGGACCTTTAGACCAACATGCTAAGCCCATGCGCATCACATCACACGTACAAGACTAGAACCAATCATATCAACCAAGTATGCCCGATTGAACACATCTCACATCCAATCTGAACACACATCAACCGGCGCGGCAATGCATCGTGGAAAATGGGGCTTTTAGCCCCTCCCCATAGGGGATCTCACATCACACTTACTAAGCCCATGCGCTCGATTGACTTATACATACGAAAGTAAAAATAATAATATCAAACTAAGTATGCTCGATTGAACGTATCTTGCGTCCAACCGAACATACATCAACCGGCGCGGCGAAGTAGTGTCACGAAGGTGGCTTTTTCGGCTCTTTATCTCACAAATGGAGGACCTTTGGACTAACTCACTAAGCCCATGCGCTTGGTTGAATCATGCATAACTAACGACATATTGAATTCAAGTAAAGCAAACTAAATGAACAAGAGCAATACAACAAAAGAAAGATGGTGCCGTATACCCAAGCGGTACGTGGAGTTGTGGCCCGAGTACAGATCATATTACCGTCCATTCGGAATCGGCTATGAAATTTACGTCCGGGTTTCCATCCGATATACCGCGAGAGTTGACACATCTCTCATTCATCCAATACCCACAACATACATCATACACACAACGGATATCACAAATACAGAAAATACAATCAAAATAAATGACCAGAAAATAAAATGAGAATAAGTGTGAAAGATACCCTCAGGTCTAACCTTTTAAGCCGTCTCTCGGACTCACGTTCCACGAAGATCGGAAAGGGGGTAAAGCTCCGCAACTTTTCTGGTCCGCTGGTTCAATGTCCTAGCTCACTGCTTCGCTGCTTTGCTTATTGTTCGAACTCCGTTCTGCTCCTATTCGGCTCCTGTTTTGCTGCTCACTGCACGGGCTACCTGTTTCAATGTTTTCAAAGAACTATTTCAAGTTGTGTGGGTACTTAGTGCAATTATATATGATTATTCTTAAGATTATCTATGTAGTTTTTGTGTTACTGTTTTTAAGGTAATCTAGGAGGTTGTTTAGGCGTGTTTTAGGGTGTGGTTTTGTGGTGATTTTCGGTGGTGGAGGGCTGCTGTATAGGTGGCTGTTTCGGCTATGGAGGGTGGTGGCTTGTGGTGGTTTCTTTGTTTTCTTTCTGTGTATGTTTGTTTAGTCTTGGGTGTGTAGAGAGAGTCTAGATGATTGGCTTTAATTGGTTATGATTGATTTTAATTTAGTATGTGATTTGTTTAATTTAGGCATGATTTTAGTTTAAGTTGGTAATTGTTTATTTTAATTGGTAAATGATTTAAATGTTTTGATTTTAATGTTTAATATTTAATTTAATATTTATTTATTTAATTTGGGATGTGTTTTATGGGCTTTGGGGAGCTAAATGGGCTGGGTGTGAGGCTAGCAGCAAAACCAGAATTACCGACACCGTTCGAACGCTCCCTCGAACGCTACACGAACGCCCGCAATCTGTTTCCCGTTCGAACGAAGTAACGAACGCAGCACCAACGAAGACAGTGAGCTTGTTTATCCTGAATTTCCCCTTCCGATATCCGTTTCCCCCGCGGCTTCCGTGACTCAAAAGGTAGTTGTCTCCAAATAAGACTCCTCATCGGGTGTATGTGTAAAAATGCAGTGCCTACAGTCGCCCCCACTTTGATGGGACTTGTGTAATGTGCAACAGTGACAATCCTATCAAAGTTATGCAATGCATTTCTACTTACATAGCTCGCCAGCTGCCACTTGGCTTACCATGTGTTGAGTTGCGTTGATTTGGTGGTGAGGTGCTGCGACCCCTGGGTTCATTCCCGAACCGTGCTTCCATTCTTGGAGTGCCATTCTCGGCCTGTTCCTTCCTGAACTGTATTGAGATGAGGCTTTATTCCTCCCGAGCTTTATTCCCGAACTGTTGAGATGAGGCTTTATTCCTCCGAGCTTTATTCCCGAACTGCTGACTGTGTAGAGATAGGGCTTTATTCCATGATTGTTTGGACTGTGGGCTTTATTCCCGAACTGTATTGAGATGAGGCTATATTCCCCTGTACTTTGTTCCCGAACTGTTGCGATGAGGCTTTATTCCTCCCGAGCTTTATTCTCGAACTGTTGTGATGAGGCTTTATTCCTCCCGAGCTTTATTCTCGAACTGTACTGTCATGAGGCTTTCTTCCCCTTGAGCTTGGTTCTCAAACTTATACTGATATGAGGCTTTCTTCCCCTGGGCTTTGTTCTCTGACTGTGTTAACTGTGGGCTTTGTCCCCGAACTGTACTGAATGTGGGCTTTATTCCCGGACTGTTACTGTAAGTTGGTCCATTCCCGAACCGTGCTTCCATTCTGGAGTGCCATTCCCGCCCGCTTGTTCATTCTTGAACTCTGCTCCATTCTTGGATTGCCATTCCCGGCTTGTTCATTCTCGAACTGTGTTGAGATGAGGCTTTATTCCTCCCGAGCTTTATTCCCGAACCGTGTACTGACATAAGGCTTTCTTCCCCTTTGAGCTTTGTTCTCAAACTTATACTGATATGAGGCTTTCTTCCTCTTGAGCTTTGTTCTCAAACTATACTGACACGAGGCTTTCTTCCTCTTGAGCTTTGTTCTCAAACTATACTGACATGAGGCTTTCTTCCTCTGGGCTTTGTTCCCGAACTGTTGAGATGATGGTCCATTTCGAACCGTGCTCCATTTTCGGAGTGCCATTTTCGGCGAGTGATGAGATGATGGTCCATTTCGAACCGTGCTCCATTTTCGGAGTGCCATTTTCGGCAAGTGATGAGATGATGGTCCATTTCGAACCGTGCTCCATTTTCGGAGTGCCATTTTCGGCAAGTGATGAGATGATGGTCCATTTCGAACCGTTGCTGATAAGAGAGTGGTCCATTTCCGAACCGTGCTTCCATTCTTGGAGTGCCATTCCCGGCTTGTTCATTCTTGAACTCTGCTCCATTCTTGGATTGCCATTCCTGGCTTGTTCATTCTTGAACTCTGCTCCATTCTTGGATTGCCATTCCCGGCTTGTTCATTCTTGAACTGCCCATTCCTGGACTATATCTCCATTCTCGGAGTGCCATTCTCGGCAGAACTGATCTGATGTAATATGGGCCTCGCCCCCAGAATGTCATACCCGACAATGCTGATGCTGATGTAATGTGGGCCTCGACCCTGGGACTCATTCCCAAACTGTGTTTGATGTGGGCCTCGACCCTGGGACTCATCCCCAAAACTGATTGCTGAAGTGGGCCTCGGCCCCAACTGCTACTGATATGGGCCTCGCCCCCAGATTGATGCTGACGTGGGCCTCGACCCTCGGGATTCATCCCAAAATTCTGCTGATGCGGGCCTCGACCCTGGGATTCATTCCCTGGATTCATTCCAAAATTCTGCTGATGCGGGCCTCGACCCTGGGATTCATTCCAAAATTCTGCTAATGTGGGCCTCGACCCTGGGATTCATTCCCTGGATTCATTCCAAAATTCTGCTGATGCGGGCCTCGGCCGCAGAATGATGTGGGCTTCGCCCTAAACTGATATTGATATGGGCCTCGCCCCAGGACTGATACTGCTGATATGGGCCTCGACCCCAGACTGATACTGCTGATATGGGCCTCGCCCCACGGCTGATACTGATATGGGCCTCGCCCCCCAGATTGATACTGATATGGGCCTCGCCCCAAAACTGATGCTGAAGTGGGCCTCGGCCCCAACTGCTACTGACATGGGCCTCGCCCCCAGACTAATACTGAATGTGGGCCTCGACCCTGGGATTCATTCCAAATTCAGACGACGTGAGCCTCGGCCCTATGATTCATTCCTTTGGGATTCATTCCCGAAACTCTGCTATTGTACTGTTACTGCTTCTGGTTGGTTTGCATTTGACGCTTTCTCTTTTTCTCCTCTGAAACCTGTTATTACAAAACAGAACAAACACAAAAAGGATGTGAATATGTTACGTGTATGCATGCATGCATGATTGGGTTTCCTATCCCGTTGGGTTATGTCTTTTGCCGGTACTCCTGGTGGCTGCTTGGTCTTTTGACAAGTCTGTCCTCTTCCCTAACCAACGGGTATCTATGATGGCTTTCAGAATACAAGGGTTATCATGATGTATGTATGCATGACGTGCATAAGATGTATATAACATACTAAATCAATTGAAATTTTCACACAAATCGGCCTGTTATCATTTTAGAATCTTTCGGGCTAACTGTCATAAGAGTGAACCCGTCCCAGTTTAAATGGCCTAACGAGTTCATGTCTTATGGCAAATTAAGAGCCCAACTAAATCCAAATGATAAAATTCCGAACACAATCATAAAATGGCTCATTGTTATTTAGAAGCCTTTTGGCCCAATCGTCATAAGATACGTTCTTGTCCCAGTTTAAATGGCCCAACAAGCCCATATCTCATGACAAATGGTCCAAATGGATCCAAACGACGATGTTCCCAAACACAAGCATACAAGGAAGATGATGCAAACATGACATAATATTTTTTACAAAGTGGCCCATCAACATTTCAGAAGCTTTTGGCCTAATAGTCATAAGGTGCGAACTTGCCCCAGTTTAAATGGCCCAGCAAGCCCGCATTCCTGACAATAGTCCAACTGCATCCAAATGAGGATGGTCCACAAGCACATATTCAAGGAAATAATTGTTACTTTAGCCAACCCGGTCCATGGGTGGGTTAGTAAGAGTATATACAAAGGCTCTCACCGGCGAAGGATGGCCCACAACTAGGTCTCCCCACTCCAGGGTTCGAGCAACCAAGTGAGCGCACCCTTTTTTATACACTAAGGTACGTGCCAATGAGCTATGGTGTGTGACGGACTGTCAAATGGATTTCCCGTTGTTAAACAACGAGTCATCCAAATTAGTCCATCACAATAGGCTACGAGTAGATGGCTATCTAGGTGCCTTCACAGCTTTTCCTTCTAGAAAGGTAGTGAATGAAGGAAGACACCAAACCATTACCTAGCCTCAAAATGCCTTTGATTAAACCCTCACTTTATCCACTATAGACACGGTCAATTAAAACATAAATCCAAACATCACAAGTCAATATTTCGGGGCCGATTCTCTATCCCCAGTGGAGTCTCCAGACTGTGGGAACACAGGAATCTGGGGCGACGCATGATGTCCCGGGCTCGCGGCCCGGTCGGGAGTACGGAGTAGCCACGGGGGACTAAACCGGAGAATAATGGAGTCGCCACCCGGTGTGAACCGGGAAAATGAGATTTAAGGCCGCACTCACCCCTCGCAAGGGAAGACCTCAAACCGTTGGGTTCAGAATGGTCCCTTACTTATGCCATTTGTAATGAAAGGATTTACATAATAATTTAATCAGGCTTAAGTAACACTTATTCCTAAGAATATCATGCTTCTATATTCACGGGTACAAAATAACACTTATACATACATTTCACATATATCTCATATCTAAGAACACATGCCTGAAAATACCTCAAAGTAACAATGAACATACAACTTCATTCAGCATATCATATTCATGAAAAACACAAGCATACATAATAACCGCACAAGCATACATGTGAGCACTTTTCCAAGTGATACGTGGAATTATATCCCAAGTACAGACCACATTGCCGTCCATTCGGAATCGGCTACGGAATTTATGTTTGGGTTTCCATCCGATATATCACAAGAAATAATACTCCAAAGTCATCATGGCATATGTATATGAATCGTAATGCGTTAAATCAAGACTAAGGCAAACGACGCAACTAATGGAATAAACATGCTTTTCATTATTATGTGCACAAAGATAAGAATGACTATGTGTGGTTCCATAAAAAATCACCTAAGAAACAATTATACATGGCATGTGATGAATATATCTCAGTTCAGTGTGTTCGCGTTCGTGTAGCGTTCGTTAACACGTTCGAACGGAAATGAAACAGAATGCTCACGTTCGTATGGCGTTTGTTAACACGTTCGAACGGAAATGAAACAGAATGCTCACATTCGTATGGCGTTTGTTAACGCGTTCGAACGGAAGTGAAACAGAATGCTCACGTTCGTATGGCGTTCGTGAACGCGTTCGAACGAAAATGAGACCTGATGCATGATAAGGCAAAATGCATGCGCGTTCGAGTTGCGTTCGTAAACGCATTCGAACGGGAACAGACCTGATGCATGAAATGGGACGCAATACATAAACAACAAAATAAAGGGGTGCGGCGAAGTACTGCCGTAAAGGTGGCCTTTTGGGGCTCTTGGTCTCTCAAAGAGAGGACCTTTAGACCAACATACTAAGCCCATGCGCTCGATCGCATCATGCATACAAACATAAAGACAATCATATCAAATTAAGTATGCCCGATTGAACACATCTTACATCCAACCGAACACACATCAACCGGCGCGGCAAAGCATCGTGGTAAAGGGCTTTAAACCCCTCCCCATATGGGATCTTTTATTCCACTTACTAAGCCCATGCGCTTGATTGAACCATGCATGAAAAGAATTAAACACAATAATGTCAAACTTAGTATGCCCGATTGAACGTATCTTGCATTCAACCGAACACACATCAACCGGCGCGGCAAAGCATCGTGGTAAAGGGCTTTAACCCCTCCCCATAAGGGGATCTTTCATTACACTTACTAAACCCATGCGCTCGATTGAATCATGTATACATAAACGACATACAAAATCCAAATGACGAAAAATAAATAAACCAAAGCAACACAAAACAAAAGAGGGTGCCGTTTACTCAAGCGGTACGTGGAGTTGTGTCCCGAGTACAGATCATATTACCGTCCATTCGGAATCGGCTATGAAATTTATGTCCGGGTTTCCATCCGATATACCGCGAGAGTTGACATATCTCTCATTCATCCAATACCCACAACACACATCATACACAAACGAGATTTAACGAATAAGTAAAATACAATCAAAATAAATAACAAAAATCAAATAAAGATGAGTGTGAAAAGTACCCTCAGGTCTAACATTTTAAATCACCTCTCGGATGTACGGCACACGGTCGTCGGAAGGGTGGATGATTCGCAACTCTTTCGGTTCACTGGTTCACTGTTCTCGTTCGTTGTCTCACTGTTTGGAGTCGTCGTTCTCCGTCTTTTGCTGCTGCTTTTGACTCCGATTTGCTACTGTTCGGCCTCTGTTTTACTGCTCACTGTTCAGGTCACCTGTTTTGACATTTCAACGGACTGTTCCAAGTTTTTGTGTGGGTTTTTAGTGTAGTCTTGTGTGAGTCTTTTAAGGATTATGAATGCAGTTTTTTAAGTTACTGTTTTTAAGGTTTTTAGGGAATGTTTTAAGTGTATTTTTCTGTTGTTTTAGGGGTTAAATTACTGCTGTTTGGTCGTGATTTAGGGACTGGTTTGGGTCAGTTTTGGTGTGTTTGGGCTGCTGTTTGGAGGTATGTTTTCGGTGATGGAGGGCTGCTGTATGGGGGGATTTTTGGTGATGGGTAGAGGTTTAGGAGGGTGCTGTTTTTCGGTTATGGAGTGGAGGAGATGAAGGGAATTGCTTATGTTCTTTTCGTTGCTATTGTCGTGAGAGGTTGAGGTTCTTTGTGTTGAGATTTTTGTGTGAGTTCTGTATGAGCTAGCTAGGGTTGAGAAGGTTGGTGAAGGGTCCTTTTTATAGGCAAATGGTTAGGCTTGACAAGGAAAGGGATTTGATTTGGTGTTGGATAAGGGAAGTCGAAGATTGAGGGGGGACAAATCTTGGCTAGATAGGGAAGGTTGAATATTTAGTTTATGTTGATTAGGCATACAATATTTTAAGTTTGGGAATAATATATTGGTTGATTGATTTTAACTTGGTATGATTATATTTGATTGGTTTATGGTTTAAATATTTTATTTAATTGACTTTTAATTTAATTAATATTTGATTTAATTAGGATGTGTCTTATGGGCTTGGTGGGCTAATTGGGCTTGGGTTGAGGCTAGCAGCAAAACCAGAATTACCGACACCGTTCGAACGCTTCCTCGAACGCGACACGAACGCCCGCAATCTGTTTACCGTTCGAACGCATACACGAACGCAGCATGAACGAAAACAATGAACCTTGTTTATTCTGAATTTCCCCATCCGATATCCGTTTCCCGCGGCTTCCGTGACTCAAAAGGTAGTGCCTCCAAATGAAACTCATCATCGGGTTTCACATGCAAAAATACAATGCCTACACCAATCCAAGTGATAATCACTGGATATATGTTATGAACATCCTTAAATATCTTAGATGAACTAAGGATGCTTTCTTAAACTATGGAGAATGAGAACTTGAAGTGACTGGGTTCACTGCTGCAAGTTTCCTAACCGATAATAATGACTAAAAATCGTAATAAAGGTACTATACAGTTTGAATAACGGAACAGTGAGCTGGAAATCTTCAAAGCAAGATACTGTTGCCGAATAAACAACAAAAGCGGAATATTGTTGCAGCTGAGGCAGCAATAGAAGCACTCTGGATCTTAATAATCATAATTAGATTAGGAATAGTTCTGTTAGCAGCTGGGCTAGACTACAGCACAGGCTAAAGAATTAATGGTCTCATCAACGATCCAAGTATATACTTCAACTATTCATCTGATTCGTTCGGATCATACATCGTGGCGATGTGATGATCGAATAAATCGCATCATATGATAATTTCGTAAATCCGCAGACGAAAGCAGTTTCTCAGCAGCAGTTTGAGCGACCCGTACATAGTTCAAGTGTATGACACTTGAGTGATTGGCTATAGGCCAAGTGGGAGATTGTTGGACAATTATGACCCATAGCATCACTATTTGTACAGAATATGGTGTTGTTGTACAAATTAACTATGTGACAAAGGAAATTGCTCTTTTATCATTTGTAATTGGATTACCGGGATATATAAATGATAAAAGTCCATATGATTAGTTTCGGATTGATAAGATATGAGACAGTATCAATCCATGAAGGTTTAATCATTAAAACATCCATAGTCGTAGTATTATCGAGATTGGACATCGATAATGCGAAATAGACTAGTATTGCACATGTGCGCGTTGTGGGAGCATAACAGCATATTTATTATATATTTTGGTATTGGATACTCATGCAAGTGTAATAGAAGGTTGTGTTTACCGATGGTACGGAAACAGGTTCGCTCTGGATAGACCCCTCGGAATTCCATTGGTAGTAAGACTATGTGTCTATGGAAGTCCGAATCAGGATAGATGTATTTGGTCTTAACTTGAGACTTGCACCGCTAATACTTGCGACAATCAATATACTTTGGTTTTGGTCGTCCAGGGCTTTAACAGGTTCTGTGTACGCCTCCTCTGGGTATATTGAGAATCGTAGTGTATTGGGTGTGATGTCGAGATGGAAGTATCACTCCAGTCATAGTGGAGATGATGATCACGTAGGATACGGAACTGGTGCTCTTATATGCTGCAGCTATCGGGATAATATGACTAGGTCATGCTTATCCGATTATAGAGACTAGTTACCAGAGATCCGATATGTGCTTCGTACGGGGCAGACACAATTCCAGCCCCAGGCCTAGCACATGACATCCGATACTGGATAGCAATACGCAATACTACGTATATTACGCCTGATATAGATTACATATTCCTTTAAGAATATTTCTGGAAAATTGGGTAGGCACGGTGCTTTGCTAGAAGCCAATCATGTCTTGTAAATCGGTAAAAACGTAGTACTAGGTACGTACGTGTTCGGATAGTCCGACGACCATATTTACTGCCAACATATCCGGAGATCTCATGGGTCGCTTCCCGAAGATTCACTGATGACGTATGACTCGCACATTATTAATCTGTGATTAATTATTAGAGAGAGAAAATTAATATAGGATTAATTACGGAGATATTTTATCTGGGATAAAATATTATTTAAAAGAGAGAGAACGATTAATTTGGAATTAATCGATAAAATAATATATTCGATATATTATACGAAATTAGATTTCGACGCGGAATTAAAATTGGATTTTAATTCGGGCGAACGAGTTAATTTAGAATTAATTCGCTAGCGACGTGAATAGTAATTTTGCTAGGCATAATTATTTAATTAAATTTGATTTAATTACGTCGCAACGGAAAATTCGTTAATTCGAAATTAGCGAACCCGAGCCCGGGAGTGTTTGCGGGCCCACTCACATTTCGAATCAAGTGGGGCCCACAAATCAAATCACGCGTCACATCATTAGTCATTCTTGTGATGGGAGTCTTGTCACCTTTTTGGTGATTGACAACTTGTCAATTTTTGATTGATGTGAGTTGTTGGAAGGCTTAAATGCCTTGTACCTTTTTGGAAAGTGGTAATTGGTATTAGATTTTTAAAATCAAAATACACAAAACACAACTCATCTTCTTCTCTCATTCTCCTCTCCCATTCGGCCAAAGGCCATTTTTCTTCTCTCAAATTTCTCTCAATGCCGAGAGTTACAAGATGCAAAGGAAAGATTTGTGGCAAATTTTTCATTAATGCTAGCACATCCAATGGGTCAAACAAAGGTGATAGGGAAACTCATTCATGAGCATAGAATCACCATTTACAAAGCTTGGAGCACACAATGGAGGGTTGACTGAAACTTGGAGCACAAATTTTGGGCATGGCCGAGAGCTTCCATGGAGGAGGAAAATTTTTTGTGTTCATCGCATCGCAAATCCGATCAAAGTGAGTATTCCGCAACTTTAACTTTGATGTATTCACATTTTTTCATTGCTTAATTTGATCTTGGGATAACCTAGAAAACCCAACATGATGTAAGTGAAGTGGGTCCCACTTTAAATTCAAAATTTGATTGGGTTACGCAACACACTTTGGATCCTTATTCGTTTAATCCGATTAAACGAATTTTCCGTCGCGACGTAATTAAATCTAATTTAATTAAATAATAATGCCTAGCAAAATTATTACGAAAGTCGCTTGCGATTTAATTCCAAATTAATTCGTTCGCCCGAATTAAAATCCAATTTTAATTCTGCATTGAAATCCGATTTCAATTAATATATCCAATATATTATTTAATCGATTAATTACAAATTAATCGTGTACTCTCTTCTATTCGAATTTTATCCCAGATAAATTCTTTTCGTAATTAATCCTAAATTAATTTTTCTCTCTCATAATTAATCTCAGATTAATTTTGTTCGAGTCAAATGTCATCGGTGAATCTTTGGGAAGTAACCCAAGAGATCCATGTATATGTTGGCAGTAAATCTGGTCATCGGACTATCCGAACACGTGCGTACCTCGTACCCCGTTCTTACCGATTTACAAGACATGGCTGGCTTCTAGCAAAGTACCGTGCCTACCCAATTCTCCAGAAATATTCAACTAATAATATATAATCTTTATCAAGCGTAGTATACTAAGTATTGCGTATTACGATCCAGTATCATATATCCCATGTTAGGCCTGGGGTTGGAATTGTGTCTGTCCCGTACAAAGCATATATCGGATCACAAACAACTAGTCTCTTTAATCGGATAATCATGACCTTGTCATACTATCCCGATAGCTGCATCATTTAAGAGTACCAATTTTTGTATCATGTGTGATCATCATCTCCATATGACTGAAGTGATAGTTCCATCTTTACATCACACCCAATACACTACGATTCTCAGTAAACCCAGAAAAGGCGTACACAGAACCTGTTAAAACCCCGGACGATCAAAATCAAAGCGTACTGATTGTCGCAAGTATTAGCGATGTAAGTATCAGGTTAAGACCAAATACACCTACCCTGATTCGGATTCCCATAGACACATAGTCATACTACCAATGGGATTCCGAGGGGTCTATCCAGAGCGAAGCTGTTCCCGATCCAACGGCTAACAGAACCTCATATCATACTTGCATAAGTATCCAATACTTAAATATATGAGAACTATACCGTTAAGCTTCAATAACGCGCACAAGTGTAATACTAGTCTATTCCGCATTATCGATGTCCAGTCTCGATAATACTACGACTAGGGATATTTAATGATTAAATCGTTCGTGGATTGATATTGTCTCATATCTTATTAATCCGGAACTAATCATAAGGACTTTTATCATTTATATATATTCAAGTAATCTAATTACAAAATGATAAAATAGCAATTTCCTTTGTCACATAGTTAATTTATACAAAATCACAATGTCTTTTACAAATAATGATGCTATGGGTCACAATTGTCCAACAATCTCCCACTTGGCTCATAGCCAATCACTCAAGTATCTAACACATGAACTATGTACATGTCACTCAAACTTTTGCTGAGAGATAGCTTTCGTCAGCGGATCTGCAATGTTGTCATCTGAAGCGATCTTTTCGATCTTCACATCGCCACGATGAATGATCTCACGAATCAGATGGAAACATCACAGTACATACTTGGATCATTGATGAGATCGCGGTTCCTTAGCCTGCGCTATAGCTCCGTTATTGTCACAATACAAAGAAACGGGCCCAGATGCTAACGGAACTATCTAATTTACTTGTATCTAATTTTCTTTATTTTTATCTTTAATTTTTATTTATTTCTTTTGTTTTCAGGTGATTGAAAAATGGAACATTATTGGGAGATCGAGAAATCACGAGCTTTACTAGAAGATACACCCCAAATCTGGGAGCACCAGTCCGGTTTTCTGAGGCCTGTTGTCCAGCCTAACAACTATCACTGGATGTCAGAATCAAGCAATACTACATTTGCTCATCAGAACGAAATGGGGAGATATGTAATTTGTGATGGTAACCACTCGAACGATCAATGCATATACTTTTCAGAGTGGAAGAATTATCAGAATCATTCAAGGTACGAAAAACCACATTTTCCATTTTATCCACCACCCACCTACTATCTTCAACAAGAACCAGAACCATCAGAAGAAGATCAGATGATTAACATGCTCAAAGATTGGTTCAAGAAATGAGACGAAGAGTTGGATACGATGCTTGAAACATACCAGAATCAACTCGAAAGTATTCAGAGACAATCAGCATCCATTTAGAGACTGACAGAACAAACGAGACAATTAACAGAAAACCAGAGCTACATACCTCAAGAAGCATTTTCAGACGAAACTGACGGAGCCTTCGAGTACCAAGCATTTCACAAAGACACTTTAGCAGAGGAAGAGGCTGAGCAATATCAGGAATCTGAGGTATCAGTTCAGGAACCCAAACCAGCGAAGTCTCGATTTGACTTTTATTATACAGACTCTGACGATGATGAAGCTGCGTTATTTGTACCAACTGCACCAACACTTGAGGATGGAATTCTGTATCCTCAAAATGAAGATCTTGGAGCTTCCATTGCACAAATGTTTGAAGAAGATCTACCTGAGCCAATCATTTCACCCAGATCAGAGGATGAAGACCTAAAATCTGACATTTCTTACATCCTCATGTTGATAATTTTGAAGCCTGCATTTCACAGATGACAGATGAAGAGTTGAATGCAGAAATTTTCAAATACATATATGAAGAAAATGTGGAGCAAGAAGCAGAGCAAATGGAGAAGCAATTGTCATACCAAATTGAAGATCCAGAGCATTCAGGCGAAACATCACTGTTTTGGGGAGTATAATTTAGAGATATCACCCAGAAGCTTGACAGAATGGAACTTCCATTCCAAGTCAAGCACCATACGAGAACTCATGATTTTCTTTCTTTCTTTGCAGGAACTGCTGGAGAGACAAGGAGCAAAAAGGTGGCACAAGCACTGAATGGGATAAAATATTTTTTGCCCATTTACCGTTGGAAGAGACCCTTCAAAAGCAACACACACAGGATTGTCTTTAATCAGACATCCAAAACGACGCTGAAACCTCATTGACAGATGGATTTCAGTCACGTCTGGCTGAAGACGAAAAATTTAGCGCTAGCAGGGAGGCAACCCATGCACTTTGTTGTAATTTCTATTTTTATATTTTGTGTATACATGTTGTAAGGTTTTTAATTTTGTGTGTTATTTTTGTAGGGAAAAGCTCAACCAAAGCATAAGACAAAAGGAATGGTGTTTGGCAAAGATAAGAGATAATTCATTAGAGATGGCTGAGTAAAGAATGAATTCTTGAAACGCATCCTGATGAATTTATACTAAACGAGTGGCGTATTGCGTACAATTATGTTACCTTAATAATTTCTTTGATTTGTTTTTCTTTATTTTCACCGACAAGATCTAAACTTTTTGACTTTTCACGATTTATTTAACATTCATCTAATAATTGTCATTTGGAAGATACTAGTGCAATTATTACTCACCCATTTTCAGGCTGTATAAATTCAGCACTACATTTCTCTCTTCGACACATCCAGATATACATCCAAATAAGAGAGAGAAAATGGAAGCAACTTCACAGCAGCAATTCAAGCGAATTTGTGTTTTCTGTGGATCCAATTCTGGTAATAAACCAGAATTCATTGACGCTGCAAAGGAATTAGGGCGAGTCATAACAGAGAGAAATATGCACCTAGTATATGGCGGTGGCAATCTTGGATTAATGGGAAGTATTTCAAAAGCCGTTCAGGAGGGTGGCAGTCATGTTTTGGGTATCATTTCAAAAAATTTGGCGGACGAACACTTAATCGGAAAAACAAATGGAGATGAGCGCATTGTCTCGGAGATGTCTGAACAAATCCTTGAAATGGTCAATACTTCTGATGCGTTTATTGCTTTACCAGGTGGGCTCGGAACGTTTGAAGAAATATTCACAATAGCATCATGGGGCACTTGAACATTCATCAGAAGTCCATTGGATTACTTAACATTGAGCATTTCTTCGATTTTCTGTGTGTATTTCTTGCGGAAGCCAAAAGACACGAGTTTGTCAACAAATCAATACAAGATATTTTCCTGACTGCGACAAAGGCTGAAGAATTAATTGACCAAATCCTAGCCTTTGAACCAAAAATCGATCCCATTCTTTCCAAGTTGAACTGGTCAGATAGCGATCGTGGTAAGAAGCGTAAATTGGACATAGATCTTAATCGGTAATTTTTCGTAGATTTTCAGCTAACCAGGTGCGACCTTCTTAAATCCTATTCTACTGTTTAAGACATTGGGGACAATGTCTCATTTAGGTTCGGGGGAGGGAATTAGTTGATCAGTTTCTTGTTTTTAGTTTGTGTGTTGTTTTTATTTTTAGTCCGAAATTTTTCAAAAATTACAAAAATATTTTGTGTTTTTGTGTTTTTATTTTGACTAAAAAGGCGAAATTAGTGAGAGATAATACCAATATTGGGTTAAACAAGATACATATATAATGTTTCTAGTCAAACTAGGTACATAATAACAGTATGATAAAGAAAGTACATGCCCCGAGGGCATATTCAAAATATAGGTCCCAACAGCCAAAACGGCGACTCTAGTCCCATTTCCGACTCAGAGGTCGATCTCTCCTGAAGCCAGTCTCCTGCTATTCTGCAGATCCTGCACATCAGTATATATATGAGTACCACATCCAGAATCAAAAATCAAAATTTTAAAACTAGAAGTAGACATGTTTATTTCAATAACAAACATACCTGAAGCCAATGTCTTGCCCGCCTTCACTTCTTTCATGTGCGCCTTGTACTCACAGCAGTCACACTTCCAGTGACTCCGTTTGCCACAATGTAGGCAGACATCTTGGGATTTGTCATTGGTCTTCCCAGAAGATTGTGATGATTTGGCATTGCCCTTTCTTTTCTTCTTATTCACACCTCCAAAACCTTCGGCCAAGCCTTGGCTTTCTGAGATGTCGAAGTGAAGTGCGCCTCGCGATTCTTGCCCTTCAAAAGCTCATTTTCCACCTCTTTCAGCATCACTATCAACTCTCCAAGAGTCTTTTCTTGGTTCATCATATTATAGTTCATAATGAACCCGCTCCAGCTATTAGGGAGAGACTGTAAGATCAAATCTATGAAAGTCTCAGCCTCGAAGGTTATGTCCAGCTGACCCAGCTATTCGATGTCAGCAATCATCCGTGACACATGGTGCTCGACAGATGTACCCTCTGACATATGAGAGCGAAAAAGCTTCTTCTGCAATTCATACTTCTGAGATTTAAGGTTAGATCTGTGAAGGTCCTTCAATTTCAACATCATTTCGTGGGGATCCAATCCCTAGTTTTGACGACAAAATTGAGGGGTCATTGCGGCAAGCATGGCAGATTGAGCAGTTGAGTTGTCATCACTGTGAGTCTTCCAAAGCTCAAGCTCAACTGGCTGCTCAACTCCAGGCTTAGGCCCGAGAGGTTTCTATATCGTATAGAGTAACTTCTCAGCCCCCAGGACAATCCTGAGGTTCATATCCCAGTTTGGAAAATTCACGCCGTTAAAGACATTATCGCCCATGATGATGTCTCTAACGCTGATCTTTCTAGCCATCTTGATTGCAATAGTCCAACTATTCAATCAACGATTTCGGGTACAGTCCAACTGTTCAAAGAAAACAATAAAATATTAGTCCAACTAATAGAAATATATAATGACGAAAATAATTAAAAGCGCGTATATGGCAAGTATTAAATGAAATTACAAATTTAATACTGGCCTCCCACTATTTTTCGGCGAGCCTCTAACCATCTGTTGAGTACTCGGGAAACCCAGTTTCCTAGTGGGCTAGGATCCCGTTAAATAACACACAACCTTGACTTTGTCCAACAAGCTGTATGAAACTTAATTAGGTAGATCTCTAAGATCGATTGGATCTCATCCAATTCCTAGATCTGGTAAGTGGACCTCCAAGTCCAAGATATATATCTAATATATATTTCCTAACTTTTTTCCTCTGAATCAACTAAGCTTTGGCTTTGGCTCAACAAGCTTAATGATTCCAGTTAAGCGCGACCCATTGACAGTGGGAAATCTTCGTAATCCACGTCGATGAACAAAAAGTGACATTGACTTTGGCCAACAAGTCACAACTGCCCAAGACATGCGATATATAACAAAGCCTTTGTGGTTCAAACACATCTGCGATGGACAATGATCTTGACTTTGGCCAACAAATCAAATCCAATCTTGGATCTTGAGAAAGAACCACTCAATGGAAGGAAAACGCTTAATATTGTAGTGAAGGTTTTTCACGTAAATTGGCATCCAATTTATTAACTTTGATTAGGTCTCATCATACACCCTTAAGCATGCATTCTAAAAGCATAATAAGGCGCGAATAAATTAATAATGATATACGGATGGATATATAACAATTTGTTCCTAGAACAAATCTCTCAATTTTCTCTCTCCCGCTAGCATTATTCTTACTTCTACCTAATTACATAATACATTAAAGAAACCTCATTTACATTGAGGGGAATTGGTGAGAAGAGAAATACAAAGAGTAAAGAGATAATAGGCTGGACATGCATGTCCAATTTAATAAATTCTAAATTTATTACAACAATTTCCAAAATTGCCTCCACCCTTCTAATATCCATCTGATATACATTATTCATACAATACATTAGGGGTGTCAAAACGAATCAACGAATCGAATTTGTGTCGAATCCTAAACGAATCGAATCAAAATATGATGGATTCGTATTCGATTCGTTTATTAAACGAATCCTAATATCAGAATTCGTATTCGATTCGTTTAATAAACGAATCGAATACGAATATTCGTTTATTCGTTTAGTCAATGATATTATTTAATAAAATAATTTACCACACTTGATTTACATCAATTATTCATTAAGATATACATATGAAATGTGTAATTAATATATTTACTAAAAATATCTCACCAAATACCGAAAAATATTAATTTTTCTATGATAATTAGCTATAATTTCTCGAATATTAATTGAAAATTAACAATAACTAGTAAATAAAAATAATAAACGAATCCTAAACGAATAAACGAATCAATGAGCTTAAATTCGTATTCGATTCGTTTAATAAACGAATCGAATCGAATTGACCCATTTATTAAACGAATCCATTTTTTCAAACCCGTATTCGCTTTAAAGCGAATCGAATCGAACGAATAAACGAATCCTGACCCAAATTGACACCCCTACAATACATCCAAGTATTCACACAAAACATGTTATTCAATCAATCTAATCCAATTAATTAATCTTTGAATTAATGACCATCCAATATTCATACAACGATTTGATTTGCGCGAGTCCAACTCGTTTAAGAATAAATACTCAAAGTACGTATTCTTGAATTATATTGAATTACAATTTTAAATCCAATTCAAATTTTTTCCAATATTAATTCATATTTAATTCCAAATTAAATAATTACACTTATTTTAGTGCCTTTTAGACTTAGATTCTAAATCCAATCTAAATGGGTCTCAAATGCCCAATTAACATCCAATGCCAATTTTAATTAAAGTTCAATGGGTTTTTAATTAATTCTTTAGGCATGGGCTTTGGACATTATGGATCCAATCCAAGATGCCAAGGCCCAATTAGGAATCACCCTTTGCCAAAAAAATCAATTTTAGCCCATTAGGCCCAATTAAATTTTAAAAGGCCCAATTTGGATCTAATTTAATTGTCCAAAACCATGCTTGGCACAACCAAGCCCATTAAGCACAAATACAACAAATTAGCCCAATCCAATTTAAAGACTAATTTATTCTAACATAATATTCCAAATATCACATTATTTTCTATTAAATTGTAATTAACACAATTAATTTATTAATCTATTATTTCCAAAACATTAATTAATCAAATTAATCATGCTTAATTATCCAACTCATGTCCAACACAAATTGAAGCAAAATCAATCTATTACATGCTTCACACTCCACGGCAATAGGGCACAAAATAATACTCAATTTGATTTCAATCCAATTAAATCAACATACAAGATTTATTTCATGCTTTAAACTCATCCAATAGTCTAAAATCAAAAAATTACCATGAGTGTATAAGGGTTCATTTTCGGCCAAGCTCAAGAATTTGGGGAAAAACTAATCTAATCAATTTTCTCAATTCTTATGATGCACAAATCCAATTAATCATCATCAAAGCACAACCAAGCAACCAATTTTGAAAAAATCATACTCCAAGCACAAAATCCCCAAATAAAGTATATAAACCCTAAATACAAATCATGCTTAGATATGGCTCATGATACCATTGTTAGTGTCCTAGACATGCCACAAGATCACTAAGATAATTTATGTGTGAATATTAAGGAAGTTTGCGGAAAAAACTTACAATGATCGGATGTTGGATTTCAAAAATTCCTTGTATGTTGATAAAGCTCCAAGCTTTGTTAAATCTTTTCAACCCAATGGTGAGTTTCCCTATCACCTTTTAAGACTCTTTAAGTGCTAGGTCACTTGATTTTTGAAGCAAAATCAATGGAGGAAGAACCCTAGGTTCACAGTAAAAACAAGGAAAGATAGAGAGTTTTTAAGTTTTTTTGATATTTTGTTTCTAAAACAATTACAAAAATTAACTTTCAAAAGGTTGTGTATATCTTTTTCAAAAAGAAAAAGCAAAGTGTGTTGAGCAAGTTTGCAATAAATGCTCTCAACCACTTCCATCACAAAAAAGATGACTAATGATGTAAGTGAAGTGAGTCCCACTTTAAATTCAAAATTTGATTGGGTTACGCAACACACTTTGGGTCCGGATTCATTTAATCTGATTAAACGAATTTTTCGTCGCGATGTAATTAAATCTAATTTAATTAAATAATAATGCCTAGCAAAATTATTACGAAATCACTTGCGAATTAATTCCAAATTAATTCGTTCGCCCGAATTAAAATCCAATTTTAATTCTGCATTGAAATCTGATTTCATTAATATATCCAATATATTATTTAATCGATTAATTCCAATTAATCGCATTCTCTCTTCTATTCGAATTTTATCCCAGATAAATTATTACCGTAATTAATCATAGATTAATTTTTCTCTCTTATAATTAATCACAGATTAATTTTTTTCGAGTCAAATGTCATCGGTGAATCTTTGGGAAGCGACCCAAGAGATCCATTGATATATTGACAGTATATTCGGTCATTGGACTATCCGAACACGTGCGTTTCTTGTACCACATTCTTACCGATTTACAAGACATGGTTGGCTTTTGGCAAAGCACCGTGCCTACCTAATTCTCCAGAAATATTCAACGAAGAATATATAATCTTTATCAAGTGTAGTATACTAAGTATTGCGTATTACGATCCATATCAGATGTCACATGCTAGGCCTGTGGTTGGAATTCTATATGCCCCGTACAAAGCATATATCGGATTACAAGCAACTAGTCTCTTTAATCGGATAATCATGACATTGTCATACTATCCCGATAGCTGCAGCATTTAAGAGTACCAATTTTTGTATCATGTGTGATCATTATCTCCATATGACTGAAGTGATACTTCCATCTTGACATCACACCCAATACACTACGATTCTCAGTAAACCCATAAGATGTGTACACGAAACCTGTTAAAGCCTCAGACGACCAAAACCAAAGTGTACTGATTGTCGCAGTATTAGCGATGCAAGTCTCAGGTTAAGAACAAATACACCTACCCTGATTCGGATTCCAATAGACACATAGTCATACTACCAATGGGATTCCGATGGGTCTATCCAGAGCGAAGCTGTTCCCGATCCAACGGCTAACAGAACCTCCTATCACACTTGCATAAATATCAAATACTTAAATATATGAGAACTATACCGTTAAGCTTTCATAACGCACACAAATGTAATACTAGTCTATTCCGCATTATCGATGTCCAGTCTCGATAATACTACGACTATGGATATTTAATGATTAAACCGTTCGTTGATTGATATTGTCTCATATCTTATTAATCTGGAACTAATCATAAGGACTTTTATCATTTATATATATTCAAGTAATCTAATTACAAAATGATAATATAGCAATTTCCTTTGTCACATGGTTAATTTGTATAAAAACCACAATGTCTTTCACAAATAGTGATGTTATGGGTCACAATTGTCCAACATTAATTGTAAAGAATCGTGGACATGTCGACATGAGATGTGCGTCTCGAAAACTTGACAGTGTATTATATGTTTCTTAAGCACAACTAGGATAGTCTACGATAGAGGGATTGATAAACATATGCGAAGACTTCGACTTGTATAGTTTAGAAAGGTCGTTCGTGTCCTTTGTGAATTCGGAGGTGGCCGAATTGCGTATATATTAGCTAGGCTTATATGACGAACATATCTGGACTTAGGGAGTCCCACAATATGAAGTGTACTCGTTGAGCACTTGGGTAGCCGATTATTTTTTATAATAGATAATATTCAATATTATAATTATCAATTAAGATAATCAAATGTTATTGGATAACATTGATTATTTATTTTGACCTAATTTGAATAATTCAATATTTACACAAGGGTTCTGTCATAATTTCATAATTATCTCTACCATTTAAGGATATTATGGTAATTTCAAGTATCTAATTATAGGTATTTTTGGCTTGATTTAATTGGATTAAATCAAAGTGGAAGACATGTAACTAACCCATTAATTAAACTTTGTCTTGATTTATTTGGATTAAATCAAAGTGGTAGACAAATGTGATTAGTCACACCTAATTATACATATTTGGATAAATTAGATTAAGTCCACATAAAATTTGATTAGAACTTTTATTAAGTAAAAATTGCCTAAGTTTTGCTATAAATAGCAAGCTTGAGCAAATGTTTTAATCAAGATTGAGAAAGCTAAATACAAGTAAGAATTAGAGAAATTAGCCTGAGGTAGAAAAATATTTATAGCAACTTTTTGAGATCTCTACAACATTTCAATTAAGAGAAATCAAGATTGAATCTTGGAGTGAAAATTGCTAGCATTGAAATCAAGATTGGATCTTGGAGTCAAGCTTGCTAACTTTAGATTTTCTCCACAATAGTTCAACAATGAGAAGTAGATTGGATCTTTGAATCAATTTTGCTAGGTAAGTTTGATCTTCTCTGAAAGCTATGTTTTTCATTAGTGAGTTTTTCATTAGTGAGACATATAGTGATGAATTATGTATTAGATACATAATATTGAAATTAGGCTAATTAATTGTGTTAGGATGCTTTTGAAGTATAAACACAATATGCTAGTAATTTGGTCAAAATGTTTATGTTAGACATAGACATAAAATTAGAGTTTGGAACTTTAGATAATAGCTTAGAGCTAAGGCTACCATTCTAGAATCACTTGACCACATTTGAGTGACCTAAAATTATTCATGAGTCATTTCATCGTGGGATTCTAATTTGGTTTGTGTTTTGGATTCAAAATTTACGTAAGTGCTTATTTAGAATAAAGTTATGTTTTTGTAAAAATATTTGATATTTTGAAAAACTTGATTTTTGTTTTATAACATGTGTTGATGTTGGTTTTGATGTTAAAAATTAATTTTTGATATTTTTGAAGTATTTAGGGAAAATCTGAAGAAATTAGGGTAAAATACCCTAATTTCTTCAAGGTAATGTTAAATAAAAAATAATCATAATAATAAAAATAGGTTTGCACGCACAGTGCGCGCAAGCGCGCTCGTCGTGCATGTGCACGATGAATATTATTTCCTTCCGTTCTGGAGTTTCCGGACTTCGATTCAGTCCTGGTCTTTTCCTATACACTTATAATAGAATATAGTATTTCATTAAATTATTTAAAATTACACACATGCTTGATATCTACGAGTTAGACCCACTTCCGCTGCGTGGGGCACCGATCCGACCCTAAAAGTCCCACATCCGTCCAAACAAAAAATAGAGATGAAATTACTAAATTTACTTGCATGACATATCTTTATTTAAGTTTTGGTGAAAATTTACTTTACTAATTACTGTAGAAATGTTTTAAATCCTACTGCCTGTAAAATACTTAGAAATATTACAAAACGATAAATTTTTAAATTATAAAAAAATGGTAAGTAAAATTATTTTAAATGAATTATTTAAAGATATTAAAAGTCTTATTTCTATTTATTCTGATATTTGAAGTGATCATTGGCAAACACAGTCATACATGAGTGTGACATCATTGGATTGATGCATCATGAAACATGCAAAAATGACTTGCATTTATAGTTTTTGATGAGTAACATACTGCCGTAATATTTATAGAATGATTAAAGTAATTTTTGATGAATATGATTTATTAGGTAAAATTTTAGCAATTGGTTTTGACAATACATCTGTAAATACTACATTAATTAGAGAATTAAAAGAAATATGTCAACCAAATTAGAGGTCGATTTTTACATGTTCGTTGCACATGTCATGTCCTTAATTTATGTGTTTAAGATGGTTTGACTTATTTATAATATCACATTGATCCTATTAAGAATGCATTTAATTGTATTTGGTCATATTCTCATGTTATGAGAGAATAAGTTAAGTTTTATAAATTAAATGGTATTAAATCAATTAAATTTTCACAAGATGTTTCAACTCATTGAAATTCAACTTATTTTTTTTTAACTCAATCTATTGCTTACAAAAATATATTATGTAGTTTTCCCCTACATGATCAATATATAACATTTTATATAGTCAATGAGATATTTGTGAAAGAAATTTAGAAATTTGAAAATATTTAATGATACAACAAATATTTTTAGTGGTGTTTATTATCTAATATTAAATTATTTCTTATTAAATGTTTGAATATTGTTGGTACTCTATATGAGCATGTTACTAGTGAAAATGTGAATAATCTTGTTTTATTTGAAGCTATTATTGTAAGGAATAGAAAATAATTGGTTATTTTGAAGATTTAATTACTTTATCTTATTACTCAGTTTTTTATCCTATATTTAAAGTAGAAGGTTTGAATAGTGGCTTACAAATTTACTGTGAATTTTTAGGAATACAGAATGAAATTAATGTTAGAAAAATAATAGTTGGAATAAAAAATAATTTAATAGATTTATTTAATGATTATGTAAGTATATACAACTTACAATGAGTATGACAATCTAGTAGCGAATCTATATCAGCTTCAAGACTTAACATAGGTGATCGTTGGTTATTACAACGAAATAGAAGACAAAATGAAACCACAACTAAAAATCCGGAATTAAATAATTATTTATCAATAAATTTCGAGTTTTTTGCTGAAAGTTTTGTAGGTAATTTTTTTAAGTATTTGACTAGTAGAACCGACATAAAAGAACCTATCATATTTTGTCGATTATTGTTAAAGATGTGTTAGCACTATTTGTTTCCACCATTACGCTTAAATAAGTTTTTAGCTTATGAGTTAATATTTTGGAAACATGGTGGTCTTCATTATATCCAAACACCTTAAAAGCAACAACATGCGTTGATAATTAGACTCGAGCTGATATAAGTCAACAAGAAGATGCATGCGATGATTTTGAAGACTTGTTCGACAATGCAAGTGCAAGCGCAAAGCAGAACATGAGCTGAAGGATTAACAACATGAACATATAATGATGATGAGTAAATAATTATAATAAGGTTAACTATCTAAAAATGTAATGGAACTACGTGAGTTTTGATTTTTCTCACCCCAACAGAACCGTTCGGTCCGATTTCGATTTAAGTTTCACAATTATTCAATTCGGTTCCAATTTGGAGCCGAACTGTACTGGTGGCCCGATCCACCCAAATATAGGTCTCTGCAAAATAATCAAACCCCACGGGACCGATATAATTAATATTTTTTTTTTTGAAAGAATTAATTAATCATATAAAACAACATAATTTACGAAAAAAAATAATAAAATTTTATCACCCAACAAGTTGAATTCGTTATTCTTGAGGAACCATCAATTTCTGCAAGTTCCATGCCTATAAAAATCAGGCACAATTTGTTAGTGAGCCGAAGAATAGCATCCTCGCTAGCATTCATGTCGAGAGCTTTCATTTCGGGCATGTTGTCAATCACGCCAATTTTCTTGAGATTAAAACAATTTTATATTTCTCAACAATTTATGCAATTTTAAATTATTTGGCTATTATTTTTTTATCAAATAAACGGAAATTTGCAATTCCCAACAATTTTTTTTAATTCAAGGGTAAAATTGGAAATAAGTAGAGTTAAGAGGTAAGTGAGGGCTGATAAAGATAAATAAAGGGGTCTATTTCGGGCTTTCAATGCACGTTTAGGGCTAAAACAGTAGTTAAGGGCTTTGATCCGAATATAATTTTGGGCCCATGAGGCCTTCTAGCCCAAGCCCATTTCATGATGCATTTTCTTGAGCAAGTTTTTAGTAAATTGGGACCATTTGTCGCAATCAATTTGTTTCTTCTTCAAGGGATTGGCGAAAGATGGCTTGCATCAAAATGAAAGATGCATGCTTTCTTACATTATTGAACACTAAAATGCAAGAAGCTTTGTTGACTGGAGAAAGATGACTTTCAAGAAAGCAGTTTCACAAATATTTTATTTACCGTCATTAAGGCATAAATAGTCGGAACTTAGGTCGCTCTAATAAAACATCAAATATAATATGACAAGTTAACGTAGTCACCCAATATCATCATTATTGTGAGGGTGTATTTACGAAATTCATTAATGCACATTGAAAAACATACATATAGAGCACGTCTTAATCCAATACCGTCATTATGTGAGGATAAGAAACGGTTCATGAATAAATTTAGGAGTCACATGAATGTGATCGACCTTTGAGATCTACCTAATAAGTTTATGAATGACAAGACTGTCATTATTATGAGGTTGGAGTAAATGTAATGAGATCCACTTCCTGTTATGAAGTTTGATTGTCAAATTTCTATTTTTTCCGTTAAAAAATATTACGGAATTACGTAAAATAGTGGGAGTGCAATAATAGATTTGAAATCCATAATCGTATTAGTTTTATATATTAAAATGAAAATGTTCTGCTAGTGTTTAATTCTTGTCTTGTACATGGCTACCGTAAATCTATTAGCGCGACCGCTATGAAATTTGATTATCAAATTTCTATTTTCCCGTTAAGGGAGATTACAGACTTATGTAAAATAGTAGAAGTGCACTAATAGATTTAAAATTCATAATTGTATTAGTGTTTTTATATTGAAATGAAAATATTCTGCTAGTGTTTAATTATTGTCGTGTAGATGGTTACCTCAAATCCATTAGCGCGACTTTTGGATTCTAATAAATTGAAAGAAATAGAGAACTATTTTGAGCGGGAAGTTTACATCCGCCTTGTCTTGGAGTCTGAGCGATTGAGCTATGTGACGCTTAATCCATTATTTGTCGAAATCGATCCCGATTCCACTCCCGAAGAGGGGGAGACATTTGAAAAATGGAATGATGATAACTTGAGGGTGAAATCCTACATTTCAGGATCGATGATTCCATATTTGCTAGGGTGAACATAATTTCGGATCAAACCGCAACTCGACCCGAACCGCACCGACCCAAACCGAACCGCGCTGTTTGAAAAAATATTGAAAATAATTTCGGGTTAGTTTAAACCGAACAATAAATTTTGGGTCGCTGCGCGGTTTTGACCCAAGTCGCGACCCGAACTACACAAACCGCAAATTGTGATGTAGTAATATTGGACATTGGGATAATATTATTATTATAAACTATTCTTAAAGTAAATATTCATAGTCGTTAGTTTTGAAACACAGTCGAATTCTTATAACTTAAAAGACTAGAACTTGTCGTATATTGAAATTAGAGTTCTAATGGTCTAACATAAAGGACCATGAGCAAGGGAAGCTCATATAAACTTGTGGGTATTCGTTAAAGCAAATGCTGAATAACTCGCAAGTGATTCCTTATAGTTGGAAGTACACATCATCATCAATAGGAATCCCCTCGAGTCGAGTAGTATGTGATCATTTGACTATAGGATAACATTGATTTTATGTATGATCCTCCACACTTTGATGTTATATATGTTAGAGATCTTTCATGATCTGACCACTAGATATTCGTTGGGTGCGGACCGATGCACTCATTAATCAAGTGCGTATCAAAATAGAATTTGTCGGCCCGTATGTGTACCATAAGGAGTTTAGATATCCATATTGTTTAAGTCACGATTCTTAAGAATTGATCAAAGCCGATCATCTAGGGTTGATCGTATATATATCAGGAATAATGTTCTGATAAGTTGTAAAGAATCTTGGACATTTCGAAAATATGAGATGTGTGACTTTGAAACTTGACGGTGTAATTTATTTTTCCTAAGCACAACTTGGATAACCTATGACGAATGAATTATTAAACATATGTGGATGACCTCAACTTATATAGTTCAGAAAGATCATTTGTTTTCTTCGCAATTCCAAAGGTGGCCGAATTGCGTACATGTGAGCTAGGCTTATATGACGAATATGTCTGGACTTAGAGAGACCCACAATATGAAGTGTACACGTTGAGCACTTAGGTAGCCGATAATATTTGATGATAAATAATATTTAATATTATAATTATCAATCAAAGTAATTAAATATTATTGGATAACATTAATTATTTACTTGACCAATTGAGATTAATTAGATTAATCTAAAATCACATAAGAGATTTTTTATAATTTCATAAATATTTATATCATTGGAGGATATTTTGGTAATTATAAAATATGTAATAATATGTTTATTTGGCTTTATTTAATGAGATTAAATCAAAGTATTAGAGAATAAATTGATCAAGTGGTTAAACTTTGTTTAGATTTAATTTGATTAAATCAAAATGATAAACAAAGTTGATTAGTTACACCTAATATGCATATTTAGAAAAATTGGATTAAGCTGTTGGGAAGCGGCAGCGAGTGCGCAGCGGAAAATCAAGAAAAATAATTATGATGCCGCTATCCCTTTGCCCAAGACTCATTTGTTTTGATTATTCTACAAGCCTAGACATGTTACTATATATTCTAAGCATAAAAAATCATAAAACATGCAAATAACATAAACCTAAACATGCTAACTATCATAAGAACTCTAATTAAAATAAAGAAAGAAAAAGACTTACTTGAATCGAAAACTCATTCAGTCCTCCCTTCAATCTACAAGCTTTTCTCGAACTCAGCAAGCTCTTCCACGTTCCAAATAGCCACCAAAGTGTGTGGCCTCCAAAGGTGCACACACCAAAGCCAAAACTCAACGGTAAGACTACGCCTTGAGTGCACGGGTATTTTGCCATTGGTGCTAGCCTAGGCAAATACCTCAAAACTTTTAACTCGAGGTTCCTCTAGTCCATTAGACTTAAGGATCCTCAAAACCAGTGGCTTACTCTTAAACTTTAGAGTTGCTCACTTATATAAACCCAAGATATGAAATGTTTGGTGCAAAAATTTGTGAAGAATTCTTTGGGTTTATATAGGTGTTCCAAAGACAACAAAGTTAATTAAGAATCCGATGTGGGATAAACGCTAATTTAATCTTAGCCATTGGATCTTAATTTAGTGGTTTAATGAGATTATAAAACCCTAATAAGAGTTTGAGCCGAATTGGAATTCAAAACAAATAACAAATAAAAAAATTTAATATTCATATTACTATTCACATTACTATTCACATTTTTTAATTAATTAATTAATTTATTTTTTCCAATTCCCAAAGTGCCCTTATCGTCATTCACCAATCCCTAAGCCACTATGGAACCTCATAAATGATATGTTCAATAATTAAACACATTGAACCATTTATGAACAATTCCTACAGCAATCGTATATGCTGTTAAATTTGTATTGTGCACTGTTAACCACTGATTTCGACTTTGTTGTGTATGACCTTTTGGGTTCCCCTCAAGTTGGACATGAAATGAATCGTGATAATTTAATTAAACATAAATTATCCTCCGATCAGATGGTCATTCGATTTCAATGACCAATGATGACATCTAGCAACATGCCAATGCCCCCAAATGAGAAGGAAAAATATATATACCCATTTTGTATGGGATTTACATATGATACGGTCTCTCGCCTCACTGTATCCCCACCGTTTGACATATGGTATGGAAATTGTCTACCCATATAGTCAAAGGTATGATGTTGATAGTGTCATGAATCGTGCTAACCCAAGAATCTCACATGATTCTTCCGCTGCGGCCACAGTCTCAAGCACTGATCACACATATCAACCCGCGAACTGGAATACTACTCTTATAAGAAAATATTATCCGAGAGAGTGGCGATTCTCTATTGTATCTTTACAAACTTCATGTGTTTCAACAAATGACCCAATCATACCCTTATGACCGGATCTTTTGAACCGGGGAAGGAGAATGTCAAAGTTATTTGATCCACACATAAGATTATAAAGACCTCAAGTCTAAGGACTGGTCATACAATCGATACATGAAAGTTCTCACAGACACATGGGATAAACACTCCATGTGAAAACTTTCGGCGGTCAGTTCGTTGGACAAGAGAAACTCATGCATCCATTTGATACACCAAGCGGACGGATCTCCGCTAGTAGCCTATGAGATCGGCTACCCCACTTAAGGGCGAATCATATCATCATGCTAGTCTCTTACTTTGTGAACGCCCAGATTATTCATAAAACTATGACTAGGAACGTTTAAGAGTAATGATTCTCATAAGGCGTGGAAGCCATCATCTTATTACTCCAAGGGCTTTATTACAGTGTTTGATGATTCATATAAGTTATGTAAGACACGTATAATAAAGATTGACATTTTATTAATTTATGAAAATATTACAAATACATGTACATATAGCCCATCCACAAGTTGGGTAAAGGGCATATCCCTAACATAAGCACCCATAAAAATTGATTAGAACTTTTATTAATTAAAAATTAGATAAGTCTGACTATAAAAAGTAAGCTTGAGCAAGTTTTTGATTCAGCAAACATAAGGCAAAGTATAAGAAAATTTAACCTAAATAAATTATTTGTGAGAGAAGTTTTAGAAGTTTTTTACATTTTCAATAAGAATAAGAATATTGGATTTTGGAATCAAACTTGCTAAGTAAGTTTCATCTTCTTTAAAGTTATGTTTTTATTAGTGAGTTGTTATTATTAGTGAAACATATAGTGATGTATTATGTATTTGATACATAATAACATAGCTTGGATATTGAAATTAGGTTAATGAATTATGTATGAATGCTTTGAAAGCATAAACATAATATGCTTGTGATTGGGTCAAATATGTCCATATTTGACATGAAACATAAAATTAGAATTTTGAACTATATATGAAAGTTTGGAGTTATGGTTACAATTTTATAATCATTTGATCATCTTTATGTGACATAGAATTGTTATTGTGTTACCTTTTGATGGGATTTATTTTGTTTAAATTTTAGATTCAAAATTTATACATATATTTATTTTGAGTAAATTTATATTTTGTAAATTATTTGATATTATGAAAAATATAATTATGATAAACGTGGCCGAATTGCGTATAATTTTTTTATTAAGGCAAAGCACAAGAAAAATTAACTTAAAGAAAGTATTTGGGAGATAAGCTTTTGAAGTTCTCTATATTTTCAACAAGGAAAAGAAAATTAAATCTTCTAATCAAGCTTACTAGATAAGTTTGATATTCTATAAAGCTATATTTTTCATTAGTGAGTTGTTATCATTAGTGAAGCGTATATTGATGTATTATGTATATGATACATAATAACATAAGTTGACGTTGAAATTAAGTTAACGCTTTGGAAGCATAAACACAACATGTTTGTGATTGAGTCAAATATGTTCATGTTAGACATGAAACATAGAATTAGAGTTTGGAATACTCGATGAAAGCTTGGAGTTATGACTACCATTCTATAATCACTTGACCACCTTTAAGTTATATAAAATTATTCATGACTTACATCTTTATGGGATTATTGTTTGGTTTATATTTTGATTTAAAGTAATGCTTATATATATTTAGAATACATCTATATTTATTCTATAACATGCGTTGATCTCGGTTTTGATGTTAAAAAATATATTTTGGGTGTTTGAAGTTGTTTGGAGAAAATTTGAAATGTATTGGGTGAAAAACCTTTAGTATAAGCTCTCTGTCCAGAGAGCTGATAAATAAGCAACTAAAATATAAAATAAATAATATTGGGCGCTACAGTGCGCGCTTGCTTAAGTGCGTGTGCGTTTTGTGCTTCGTGCCGAATATTATTTTCGCCCAATTTTGTGTTTCCAGACTCCGATTCGTCCTTAATATTTTCATATGGACTCGTAATATAATATAATATTTCATTTTATTATTTAAAATACACTTATACTCTATATCCACGGGTTAGACTCATTGCCTTTGCGTGAGACACCGATCTAATCCTATGGGTTCCACATCTGCCCTAACAATATCCTATCGGGTCAGACCCTACACATTCTTAAGAAACCCCAAATCAACACCCTTCAAGTGGTCAGGTCGGTATCCCAACTTGCTTCATCATTCACGATGCTTATGTTATTAGGAAAACTTCTATGTACCATTAAGTCTGGTCTCTCTATAAAAACTCCATATCTTTTCAGGCTCTTAGACTTTTGACATCTATTTTTGGTTAAGTACAATCTTCATCTTACCCCTCATCGGTACTTGAACCTTCTTCTGAGTAAAAACCATTATCTAACAGCCATCATTATTTTTAAAAAAGAAAACCTTCATTCTTTGAACTGCAGTTACTAGGGGTGTTCACGGGTCGGGTCGAGTCGGGTTTTTTAATTTTTTTTTACCCGATCGGGTCGGGTCAATCGGGTCTTTGGACCCGTGACCCGAAATTTGAGGAGCTGACCCGCGCGGGTCGGGTCGCATCGGGTCGGGTCAAAAATCTGCGGGTCGGGTCGGGTCAACATAATATGCATTAAATATAATATATATTTTTTTATACAAAATTTCATAAAAGTAGTCAGTGTACGAGCCAAATTTGGTCCAAGGGTAACTTCGACCTTTTACTTCGGGCCCAACGATGAGTACACCCAAGACTCTCCAACATAAAGATCCAAATCCGGATTGCCACCTCAAAGGTCCAGGTCTCATAAAGTCTGAATGGGCTCGAAGATGTTTAGAAAGCCCATATCCAGTGAAACGCCAACACCGTCACCCAACCTATAACCGAAGAACCTTCCATACGCCAGTCTACGTAACGCCCAGGCTCCTAAACACAAGCCAGTCGTTCCAACCTACAACGGGTAAAAACAGTAAATACCCCTCATGAAGTCGACAGTTACAAGTGATCAAGTATGATTAAGGACGTACCTCCAGGTGGGTATATAAGAGAGGAGGCTCCTAGAGGAAGGGGGGAACTTCGGCCTCACACATTGAACATTCAAGCTCTCATACTCATAGCCTGAGAATACTCTCTCTCCATAGCACTCAGCACCTCCCACCTACCGCCCTCACAGCATGATACGAGAACCAAGGTAATATCTGCCCTTGTTCTCCATCCTACGATGTTTATAGCTCATCTCATCTACTGACTTGAGCGTCGGAGTGCCCCCGGCACCCACCACACCGGTGGGCAGAACTCTCGCTCACTCTACATCTTTCTTTTGCAGGATCGCCAATGCCTCATCCTCACGAAATCTCGATTGTAGGCCTCGGGCGAAAACCAGCGCCTACAGTCAGTAGCTGCATTGGCAGAGCATTGGAATTAAATTTCAGATCATAATCCCACTGGCCACCATACACATTTTATTTAACAATTAAAATTTTCAAAAAATAATGAGGCAGCTGGGATTCGAACCACATGACATTGCCAATCCAGCTACGATTGTTTCTTGTTAAATTTGTATCATACAAAATATATATATTATAAATATTTACTTCGGGTCGGGTCGGGTCAGACCCGATTTTCCTTCCCGAAACCCGTGACCCGATCCGATATTTCGGGTCGGGTTCGGGTTGACCCGAAAATAAAATTTAAATTTGATAAACCCGACCGGGTCGGGTCTTTACGGATCGGATCACGGATCGACCCGACCCTATGAACACCCCTAGCAGTTACCATACAAGTATTTGGAATGGTTGTTTTTGATTTTAGACTCCTAAGCATGGAGCTTGGAAAGTACAAACTTTTGACTTCATAAATTAAAAAATAAAAAATAAAAAATTTGGTGCTGTAGCTTAATTGGTGAACATTTAATTGATTAAGGTTTAGTATATAATTATGGTAATAGTACGTCCAAAATTTAGTCAACTGCCACACTAACACCTGTTCTGAATTTCTAATAATGTTTTATTAGGCATAATTAACCAATCTTTGTTCGATAATAGTTAGCTTGCTTACATACATAATAAAGCTTGCAAAAACATAAGGGACCCACTTGAAACTTTGATTTGAACGGGCAATGACTTGCAACTGCATTGAGATGATTGATTGATTGGCAGCCCTCTGATCTCGCCCAAGCCCAACTAACCCCATCGCATCATACAGATTGTCCGCATACCACTCAATAGTAATTGTATATGCTATCACCACTCGCACGGCAAAGAATAATCACACACTCGCTTTATCAACCAATACGTGTCATTTGATTTTTATTTTATGTTTTAATATGTATATATCTATTAGAGTTTTTTTTTTCCCTATTTTTTGAATAAGAGAGAGTTCAGTAGACGTAGTCATGATCCTTTCAGAGATTTATTATGACCACTTTAAATGTTTACTCATAAGGGAAGTTTAAGTATAATAAGTAAAATTTTTGATTATCTCAAGTTTTCATAAAAAAAAATGCATTATTTAAATTTGAAATTGAGACCTAAAGATTAAATCATAAATTATTTCCCATCAAATCATATCATTTGCGGGCTCATTAGTCGTTATTATTATTATTATAAAGCAACCTACATTTCTGTTATATTTGAACTTTCTTAGGATGACTTAAACCACCACCCTTATTTGAATTTTCTTAGGAAGACTTGAGCCGACACCCTTCACAATTGACATTGTTGTGGGTGATGGTTACCACGGAGACTATTGCATGGGTAACATTTGATTAGATTATAATATGATCAAAACTTCCCCTTAATTGAAATACAGGATCCAAAGATTAGTTCTTATCATTATCTTTTATATAAAGAAATTATAAAAGTATAAAAAAAAAATCATGTGATTTCACTCATTTAAGAAATTAGGATTGTGATGTTTTTTCTTGAAAAAAAGACTAACCTATGAATATTTATCTATCATTATAAATCAGTAAATTCAGTAACAATATTGTTAGTGTGTGATGATGTTGCATGACATGACATATGTATTTTCATATTTTCATATTTCTATGTCATATCATATTAGTAGTTATGCTCATGTCATGTTATGTTACGTCAATATTTTATGACGGTGTTATTAGTTTTTGTTGGAAATTAATTGTTGTTAATTATTTGGTGTTGTTAAATAACAACAATTAGTAATAATTTCATGTTGGAAATTATTAAGTTAATTATTTGGTGTTGTTAAATAACAACAATTAGTAATGATATCATTATTAAGTAACAACAATAGTTGTTAATCAAATAATTAAGTAACAACAAGAGTTGTTAAGTAACAACAATTAGTGAAATGTTAAATGGGGAACATATGGTACACCCATGATGTTACATTTTTGTAAGGGTTAGAAAATGTCATTATGCATCCTAATCAAAGATTAATAGTAATCCATACATGTGAGCTAATAGTGACTTGGTTTTCCTCTTATAAATAAGACCATTTGCTTATTGAGTTAAACAATCAATTAAGTTTGATTAACAGGTCTCTACAAGATTAAAAGGTATGCAATTGTGTTGTGGTTAGTGTAGATTTATTTCAATTAGCATGTAAATAAATCTAGGACTAGTAATACATGTATGGTTAGATCCTAAGAGGACAAACATGTAAATATATTAGGGATTATGTTTCCTAACATTGGTATCAGTAGCTTAAATGCATGTATTCTAGTTGGATTACACAAAAATTGCATGAACATGCATGAAAAATGTTGAAAATGCTTCTGGTTTTTGTTTTTACAAAATGATTTTCTTCCAACTTTGGGCCATAATAACTCTCGGTAGAAAATTGATAATCGTATGTTCAAATATGTTTTGAAAACTAGGTCATGAGATCTTCAATTTGGTATATCATTTGCTTAATTTGGATTACATGACCCTAGAAGTTGGTTAGTTGAATCTGTTTTTACCCAGAAAAACACTCTAAGAAGAGCCGTACTACATGTCATCCGTTATTTAGAGGAGAGGACGACAAGTCGTCCGGATTATGTACGACATGTCGTACGTGTTCCGGGTTTGCAGACGACATGTCATCCGGTTTATGTACGACAAGTCGTACGTATAACACCGAGAAGGACGACATGTCATCCGCAACATGTCAACCGACAAGTCGGCTGGCAGTATTAGATTAAAACGACATGTCATACGGCCACCGAACAAGCGGACGACATGTCGTCTGCGCGTGGAAGTAAATCGAGGCTGGCCGGCGCGTGAGGGCGCGTGAGGGAGAGCCGGCGCGTGAGCCACTCCAGTGGCGCGTGAATGGCGCGTGGACATTCGTGTTGGCCCGTGTTGGTCATGTCTGTATCGGTTTGCTTCGGTAATTTCGATCCGTCATGATTAAATGTCTAGTCCTTTTGCATATTTTATTAATCGGCCATAATAAATTTGTTTTATCATATAAACTTTGTGTTTATGTAAATGAATATCTTTGTGATGTTTATTTTAGTTAATGTAACTTTGTGTTACATTATATTGATTTTTCTTTGTACTTATTGCAGAAAAATCATGCCGATCAGACAAAAAACTACAAAAAGGGTTATGACATCCGCCCACAGTGAAAAATTGAAAGACATGTTGCTGGATCTGGATAAGTATTGGATGAAAGAAGATGATGATATGATTTCGCATATAATTACCTTTAATAACATGTTACAAGAATCTATATAGGAAGGTAATTGGATAGGACAACCAAACAGACTCAGATTGCTACGAAATACTCTCCCGGAAATATGGCAAAAAAGGCTTGCTGATATTTGGAAATTAGTAACTCATACAGAAGAACTATGTGTTCAGTATAACATAACCATTGAGAGGTTAGCGATTGAGTATCTCCAATATAAGGCAAATAATACCATTTTTCCTTTGAAGTCCCAGAAACGTTGCAAGGATCCGAAATTTGCTATAGGTTTCCCATGGTTGTCCAAGATCAATTACGATTACCACAAGAATTTAAGAACACTAGAACCGGAAAAGTTTTAAGTGTTAGATATTAGTTTTTTCTATGATAAAACTATGTTAATGTTTATGTGTGTAATTTTTTGTTACTTCACGGCATGTAATATTGTATTTATATGTATGAATGTTTCATGTTGAATTTAATTTATGTAATTAAATCAATGATTGTCATTTACAATAGTAGCATGATTAAGATGTCCTAAGAATTTATGTAATTTTTAGAAAATGATTTTACATGATTGATTATGTTGATAATATTTTTACATGGGGTAATTGGATGATGATTGGACACATAGTGGCATTTTGACTCCAACCCCATTGAAAAATCTTATTAAACATAATTCATTTCATGATAAAATAAGACAAAAGTATTAACAATTATGCATGAATGTCTGTAGAAACTTTATGTTTTTAATATGGCTTCCGCAACGAAGAACATTATTGCTGAACTCAACAATGGTGAGAAATTGAATGGCGATAATTATGAAATTTGGAGCATGAAAATCCAATATGTGCTAGAAGAACAAGAGGTTCTTGAAACTTTGAAAATGAGCATGGATGAACCTGAACATGGCACTACGACCCAACACAGGCGAGACCGAGAGGCTTATGAGGCCTGGAAGAAAAAGAATTCCATTGCCCGCATTACGTTGCTAAGCAATATGGATAATGACCTAATGAAAGAGTTCAGGAAATATGACATTGCTAAGGACATGTGGTCCACACTAGCTGAAAAGTTTGGTAGTACCTCAATAACCAAACTCAGGTCACTGACAATCAAGTTTGACACATACAAGAAATGTCATGAGTTCACTATGTCAAAACACTTGAGGCAAATGTCAAACATGATTACTGAACTGGCAGATGCTGGACATGTTCTTACGGATGAACAGAAAGTCCAAGCGGTCATTCGTTATCTTCCAAATAGCTGGGAGCATATGAAGATGCATTTGACCCACAATGAGAGCATCAAAACCTTTGATGATGCTAAACGTCACCTTGAATTAGAAACGACCGACTTGTGGCTGCTAAGTCAAATACTGAAGTGTATATGACAGAAACTAGCAAACCTGGGGGTTTCAAGAAGAAAAGAAAATTTCATGGTGGTGGGTTCCAGTTCGGAAAAGAACAAAATTCTTCCAAGCCAGAAAAGAAACAGAAAACCAATCAACATGGGAAAGGAAAACGTCCTACCAAAAAGAAAAACATGGCAAAGGTTAAATGTTTTAACTGTGGAAAGAAATGTCATTTTGCTCGTGACTGCACTGAGCCTAAAAAGGTGAATACCTTTTGTGCATATTTAAATGAAATATGTGTTTCAAGTTCAATCTTTCTAACTGAATCTAATCCTTTATGGACTGTAGACTCGGGAGCCACAGACCATGTAGCGAAGGATAGAGATGCCTTCGTGGAATTTCGACGAATTTCACCTGGGGTGAAGTGGATATATGTTGGCAACAACTCACGGGTTGAAGTCAAAGGCATATGAACATGCAAGTTAGTCATGTATGGTGGAAAAACTTTACTACTACATGATGTATTGTTTGCTCCACAAATTCGTCGAAATTTAGTTTCTGTGTTGGTTTTGGTTTTAGTTAATTTAGGTTTCAATTTGAACTTCCATAAATTTGGTGTTGATTTGTACTTAGGTACAATACACTATGGTTCTGGTTATTTTCTTGATGGTTTTATTGTATTGAATGTAGAGTGTTTCAATCACAATTCCAGTTTTTCGTTTGTTACTTCAACTGTCAATAATGATGGTGATGTAATTGTGTGGCATGCTAGACTTGGCCACATAGGCCAGCAAAGAATGAACAGATTAGCCAAAGAAGGCTTTCTGGGAAATATTGAGAAGGTAGAATTGTCAACCTGTGAATATTGCTTGGCTGGAAAAACTGCGAGAAAACCATTCGGAAAAGGGACTAGAGCAGAATTTCCATTACAATTAATTCATTCAGATATCTGTGGTCCAATGAATGTCAGGGCAAGGCATGGAGCATCTTATTTCATCACATTCATAGATGATTTTACACGCTTTGGTTATGTCTATTTGATTGCTCATAAATCCGAAGCATTAGAATGTTTCAAGAAATTTATGAATTTAACAGAAAATCAATTAGACAAGAAAATAAAGCATTACGCACTGACCGTGATCGTGAGTACTTATCTGATCAGTTTAGAGAATTATGTGATGAAAAAGGAATTAGTCGTCAGTTGACTACTCCTGCTACTCCTCAACAAAATGGTGTTGCGGAAAGAAGAAATATAACTCTTCTTGAAATGGTTAGATCTATGATGGCACAAGCAAATTTGCATGTAACCTATTGGGGTGATGCATTATTAACTTCCACATATGTACTTAACCGAGTGCCATCAAAATCTGTGTCCACCACACCATATGATTATGGACAGGTTGTAAACCAGATATTCACTTTCTAAACCTTGGGGTTGTGCGGCATATGTTCATGTGCGTTCTCACGAACATGGAAAGTTAGGCCCAAGAGGAAAAAAGAGTATCTTCATAAGATATTCTGAACAATAAAAAGATATGTTTGCATAGGTGAACATGAAAGTAGAGGCGTAACAGAATTTGAATCACGAGATATCACTTTTTTAGAAAATGATTTTCCTAAGCAGAGAGAGATAGGTCAAGATTTATCTCTATATGAAACTCAAGATCACATGGATCACATGATTGGTGAACACTCGAGTTTACCTAATTCAAGTGGGAGTGATGAGAGAAATTTGAGAAAACATGATGAATCTGTTTCACATGAATCTCAAAATTATGAATTAGTTTCACACGAGTCTCATTTACGTGATCCGAGTAGGAGTGATGTACATAATCCAAGTGGGAGCAATGTGCACGATCCAAATGGGAATAATATCGAAAGTGAGGAATCAGTTCCACCACTAGAATCCCAATTGTGACGTAGTAATCGTATAGGCATTCCTCGACGTCGTTTCGATATCGAAGGACAAACCTTTATGATTCTACCTCAAGATGATGAAGAACCTAGAAACATAAAAGAGGCTCTTCAGTGTCATGCTAAGGAAAAATGGATGAAGCAATGGAGACGAACGAAATGGAGTCAATGAGGTCCAACCAAGTTTGGGAATTGGTTGATCTACCCAAAGGACGCAAAGCTATCAAGAACTAATGGGTTCTTAAAATAAAGCGTAATGCCGATGACAATATCGAAAGATATAAAGCACGGCTTATAGAAAAATGGTATACACAAAGGAAGGAATTGACTACGAAGAGACTTTTTCACCCGTTGTAAGGTTTACCTCAATTCGCTTGATTCTGGCTATAGTAGCAAGGATGGATCTAGAATTACATCAAATGGATGTAAAGACTGTTTTTCTCAATGGAGAACTTGATGAAGAAATCTACATGGAACAACCAGTAGGTTTCATAAAAGAAAATGAAAAGGAGAAAGTATGTAGACTTTTAAAGTCTATATATGGTCTCAAGCAATCGTCTAGACAATGGTATATACGATTCCACAATACAATCATTTCGAATAATTTCAAAATGATAGATGAGGATCATTGTGTGTACACCAAGAGAGATAAAGATAAGTTCATTATCTTATCTTTGTACGTGGATGATATACTTATAGTGGCTTGAAATTATAAGGAGTTTGTAAAACACATAAAGAATGGTTATCATCTAACTTCGAGATGAAAGATATGGGTGAAGCTGCATATATTCTTGGGGTTAAGATCTCAAGAAATCGTTCAAAGAATTTATTATCTCTTTCACATGAGTCATATATAAGAAAATTCTTGAACGCTTTCCAAATGCAGGCTTGTAAACTCATTGATACTCCTATCACGAAAACTGAAGCTTTGAGTCGTAGATTGTGTCCTGAAACTCCACAGGAAAATGAAAAATGAAGAAAGTTCCTTATGCAAATGCAGTTGGAAGTTTAATGTACGCAATGTTGTGTACAAGACCTGATATCTATTTCGCTGTTGGAATGGTAAGTAGATACCAATCCAATCCAGGACTAGCACATTGGAAAGCAGTTAAAGTAGTTAAAAGAATATTTGTATCTGAGAGGGACATGATTACTCATTGTGTTATCA